>PVHY01003691.1:0-104125 GCA_004024945.1 Uropsilus gracilis | reverse complement strand
CTTTGATTTCCATTTCCCTGATAATTAGTGACGGTTGAGCATTTTTTTAATTTTTATTTTTGCATATTTTACAATATATGATTGTATAACTGCTAATCCCCATGGGAATACCCCCCCCACACCACATCTCCCCTGGTCTCTTTGCCTCCTTTCTTTTTGCTGTTTGTCCTTGTTTAGTCCTTTAGTCTTTTTTTTTTTTCTTTGATCCATTTCCTCGTCCTTGGTGAGGGTGCCATTTCCCCGGACTTGGTAGAACGTGCTGTTTATCATTCCTGTACTGCTTTTGGAGCACCCTTCGAGGATCTGCTCTTCCAAATTATAAGGCGGAGTCATACCCCCAAAGCCAAAGACCTGAAGCATGACTGAAGGGGCAACAAAACGTGGCACAATCTGCGGAGAAGAGACCCACCAAGATCAAACGGTCAAGCATTTTTTCATGTGCCTGCTAGGCATTTCTATTTCCTCTTTGGAGAAGTGTAAAGACACTTTTTTAAAAGTTCCTCTTTTAAGTCTATAATCTTTCCTTAGTTTTTTTACTCTCTACTCCCATGACTACAATTAGGCTGGTGATGCCCACATTTCTATCTCTGCCTACAACTCTATATATTCAGTTACCTACTTGACATCTCTACTTGAATGACCCATAGAAAACACGAACTAATCATATTTGGAATTAAACTTGTCTTTTGTCTCAAATAATCAATTAATATAAATTGAATCAAACCTGCTATGTTGTACATGATGTTGATTGAACCTTGCTTATCTTATGCATACTAGCTTAAAACAATTAGAGTAAATGGAAACAAATAAATTTCAATTTCTGTTTCTTCCTTTTGGATATCTTACTAGAATAATCTAAGATCTAAGCTAACTTAATTCTTATTTAGAGATCTATTTAGTTTTTGAATGGGTAAGAGACTGAGATCAGGTTAAGGAACAAGGTATATAAAGGCATGACTATAACACTGAATGATTCAAGGAAATATTTGAGTCAAATGTCAGAATCAGGGCAGGATTTTTCAGCATCAATATCAGCACTATTGACATTTTGGACCAAATAATTCTATGTATGTGTGGTGGGGGAGGGGTAACCTATGCATTATAAGATGTTTAGCAGTACCTCTGGCTTTACCTACTACATAGCAGCATCCACAGTTTTCAAAGCCAAAAATGTCTTCACTTGTTAAATGTCCCATGAATGGAAAAATTTTCACCAGTTGATACCCACTGATAGTATTGCTTTATCAGCAATAATCTGAAAAGTCATATTAAAGAAACATCAACTAATGGAATTATTACAAGATCTTTCAGTATATATTCCTTACCTATTGTCATATGGGAAAAATGATCAAAAAAGTTAAATGAACATACAACTATGATCAAATACAAGATTATAATCTGCCTTACTAGGAATCCAGTACATTCTTTTATATGTTGAACATGAATCATAAAATCCCAATAAAAATATAACAGGGCTATTAAAATGTTTTCATAGCTTGACTATTGTAAATAATACCATAGTAAACAAAGTAGTACATATATTATTTCAAATTTGCTCATTTCAAAAATGTCAAGATCTCATTGTTTATAGATGAATAGTGTTCTCTTGTGTACATACCACTTCTTAATCCACTCATAAGTCATTGAGTAGGGGGCTGGGCATGGTGGCTCGTGCCTGTAAGCTTCAGCCTATGAAGCGACCGGGACTAGGGATAGCGGTTCGAGTCCCACCTGGGGCCTGTAGCAAGACCTAGTTCCAAAAAAATAGCTGGGTGTGGTGGAGCGCATCTGTAATCCAAGCTACCTGGGAAGCTGAGCCTGGGGATTGCTTGAGTCTGTGGCACCCCGGGCGACATGATCCTGCGGTTCCATGGACAAAAATAACGAGACCTAGTCTCAAAAAAAAAAGTCATTGGGTAGGGTATGGAGAAAAAGGAACCCTTATACATTGCTAGTGGGAATATATTTTGATCTATCCCCTATGGAAAACAGGTTTGGAGGTTTCTCAAAATATTAAAAATAGATTTACCATATGATCCAGCAATTCCATCCCTAGGTATTTACTAAAAAAAAAAGCAAAATCACTAATTCAAAGGGATATATGCACTTGTATGTTAATTACAGCACATTTTAAAATAGCCAAGTTATGGATACAATTTAACTGTCCTTGTATATTTAAAAAAAGATGTTCTTATTGAGGTAGTAATGTTTTACAACATTGCATACAATTTAGAGGTATAATGTCATATCCTTCACATGTATGTTATCACATTACACCCACAACCATGGCATCTAAAGTCCATAAGGTGTCACTTACATGTAGACTACAGAGATAAAACTCAAAATCTTTAATGTTCCTAAAAAACCCACATGGCTTGGCCTGCCTTTTTGTGTGCACAGTCTGGCTTTAGTGTTTTAGGATCATTATGGATACTGTTCCCAAGTCAAGATACATTTATGAAATTATTCTGTCCTATTACTAGAAAATATTTCAAATATAACAATAAGTATGTAAAATGATAGTTGATAAGTATGCTCACAGATAATTGTTTGAAAAATTCTAGAATAATACTATAAGGTCTAGATTTATAATGACCAAATTACATTTTATAAATCACATCTTGATGAAATTAAGTATGTTGGGTTGAACTACCATTTCTTTAAATCCTATTTCTGTCTACAAAATCAGTTTTAAGGAGCAACACTGCACTCTACTGGTTTTACTGGTTCCCAAACAGGATATGTGGACCTTATTTGGATACTGATGAGAGAAAAAAACAAATAGCTCTTAAAAAAAAAGTCCTTATGATGATCAGTGAAAACTTGCTATAGCTGAGTATTGTATGATATTAAGAAATTGCTGCTAATTTTGTTAAGTATGGTGGTTACTTGGAAAAATAAGTCCTGTCATTGAGATGTGCATAGTAAAGTGTTTAGAGTGACCAGATGAGATGTCTGGAATTTTCTTTAATTTATTCTGGTAAAAAGCAAAGGAAGAAATAGAAGCAAAGAGATTGTTATAATGTATAACTGAACACCCATAATGAACTGCAAATATTAAAAGAGAAAAGCAGACACAAAAGGGCAAGAAGAAAAAATAGATGAATGCTCTTTATAATCAATAGGTAGGAAAGACATTTTAAACTGTGATTCAAAGTTCAGAATCATTTTTTAAAAAAGATTGTTGATGTCAACTATTTACACATAACATTTCTGATTGACAGAAATTTAGAAAAAATTGAAAAAAAAAAGAAAATTTAGAAAAGATTTGCAATTATATCACAGATGAAAACTAATCTTCCTGGGTAATGTAGATGTCCTAGAAATTGATATGACAAAAACAAACAATCCAATAAAAATGAGAAAAAATGAATGCATGGTAGAGAAAAAGGAGCACAATCTCCATGTATATGTCAAAATGCTCTGTTTCAATCATAGTAAGAGAAATGTGCATTAAATTACAATGAGAGAAAATTTTCACCAGTAGGGCCCCGATAAATTCTACTGTTTTAGAAGAACAGTCCCTATGAAGGATTATTTGTTCATATGTATAAAAAGTACAAATTTATCTTATAACTTAGTAATGTTAGTAACAATGTTTTCAGATATACCCATATATGTATACAAATATGTTTATTGGTATATTGTTTGTAATAATAAAATACTAGAAATAACCTAAAGTCCATCATTAAAGAACTTTCTAAATGAATTATGGTATACCCATACAATGGAGCACTATCCATTTGCTTAAAAATAAACAAGAACCCTTTTCAAATATACGGATATAGGAAGAAAAAAAAACAAGAAATGGGAGCATATTATAATCTACACATGTGATATAATATATGATAATGACATATACATTTATTTTCTGTGTGTAGATGGTGAAACACTGAAAGTATCCCCAAAGATATTAAAAGAATAATAAAAGCATTACTTGTAAGGGAAAGTGGAAAACAGTATAGATAAAGAGGGGTTAGAAATGAAACTTCTTAATATAAATCTTGACTTGCATCTTTATTTTTTCAACCACATGAGTGTATTACACATTAAAAATAATACACAAAAATGATATTTTATATAAGAAGGATAACTCCTCAGTAAGTTCTCACCATTTTATCCAAAGAAGATTCAGAGTTCAAAAAAGGCAAGAGAGTAAATTGGAGAAAGGAGAATCTCTTCAAAAAGTGTTGCTAGGAAAATTGAACAATGCCATGCAAAAGAGTGAAACTAGATCACCAACTTAACCTTACACAAAAATTAACTCAAAACAGATTAAAAACATGAGTGCAAAGCCTGAAACCACAAATTACATTGAAGAAAACAGGCAAAACACTCTGTGACATTGGCTTTAAGATGTCTTTGTGGACTAGTTTCCAACAACAACAACAACAAAAAAGTTCATATAAACAAATGGGATAGCATCAAATTAAAAAGATTGTGCACAACCAAAGAAACAATGAAACTTAAACACCCAATGGAATGGGAGAAAATATTTGCATAACATATATCTGATAAGGGACTAACATCCAAAACATAGAAAAACGTATATATAACCCAAGAAACATGAAACATAATCATATAAAAATGGAGAATAAAGGTAAACAGGTAGTTCTTAAAAGAAGATTAACAGATGGTCAACAGACACATGAAAATATGCTTGTTCTCACTTATCATCAGGGAAACGTAAACCAGAATGAGATACCATATACCTGTGAGAATGGTTCTTATCAAAAAGACCAGAAACAGCAAATGTTGACAAGGAGGAAAAGAAATTCTAGTATACTGTAGGTGGGATTGTAGAGTGGTTCAGTCACTGTTGAAAACTATGATTTCTCAATATATATTTTTAATGTATTAATCTACTATATGAGCCAGCAATTCCACTCATTGGTATATACGTGAAAACTACAAAATCACTAATTTGAAGGGATATGTATACTCATATGTTTACTACAACACTATTTTCAGTTGCCAATTTAAGGAATAACTTGTGTGCTCAAGAATAGAGGAGCAGATTAAGAACAATTGGTACTACTATGGTGATATCTGAAGGGGTGGTGTTCTATACTTCCAAAAGAGCAGCAATAATATAAGTCAAAGTTTAATCAATTAAAAATAGATAAAATTTCTAAAAGATACGATACATATATCACATATTTTAAATATATACACACTTGACTACAACTAAGTTATAAAAAAATGGCAAACTCATCATTTCCAGTGACATGGACAGAACTGGAGAGATTAATCCTAAATAAGGAGGAGAAAAACAAATACTGTGTGGTTTAATCTATATGTAGAATAGACAGAAATAGAACAAAGGGTCAGAAAATACCAGATCAATAGCAAATCCTAGAATTCTGGCTGTGTAATTCAGACTACAAGACAGGGAGCAGAAGGGATAAAACAAACAGGGTACACAAAGTACAGAGCAGACTGTGGTGTATGACTCTAGACTCTTGATGGTGGATGGGGCATGGTGACATGCCTCTGAGGTATGACCTTATGCCTCTGAACCACATACAATATTGTGAACCAATCTTATGTATATTAAAAAAAGGAGGAATGTTTAGTCTTTCTGTATATTGTGTATATTACAGTATTACCTTGAAATGTTAGAAATATTTTTCTATAATTGCTTCCAAGTTAACAAATTGTGCCAATACTGAGATACAATAGTATCTTTGATGATCACTCTCTAGTAAAATAATGGAAAGAAAATGAGAACTAAACCTTAAAAAGAATCTTCATTCATTACACTGATGCCTTTATCCATGGAGATCTCATAATTCCTACAGTCCTTTATACAATGGAATACAAAATCTGTCAAGCTCTTTTAAATATATTTTGGTTTAATTTCTAGAATTTCAATGATTAACATTCATTATTAATAGTATTTAAATGAACTTTTACAGACGAGTAGGGGTAGGACAACATTAATAAATAGAAACTTAACTTTCAAAACTGATATATATTTTCTTAGTGCATATTATTTTTTGAATAACTGAAGTTCTTTAATCTAGTTGAAATGTATTAATTTATGCAATTTTTGACAACTATTATGGTAAGCAATTTGAAGTATTAAGATATAGATAAAATATAGTTTTTGTCCTCAGGGAGGCAGTATGGCATAGTGGCTAAGAATAAAAACAAACATGTAGTAACATGGATGGAATTGGAGAAAAACACATTTTTAAGTTGACAACAAACATTTCCATCATAAGTTAACTTTGACTTATTAAAAAAATTGGATCTCAAATGCACAAAATTGGTTTAATTATAAACATTTTCTGTGACATATTATCTTCATTGGTCTCATACATAGGCTTTTAATTATTTATTTAGTGGATCAGTTTTTGTAGTGTCATAAACATGTACAAAGCCAATACACAAAATGAAATCTAATCACTGAAAATAATTTCACATTTAACCATTTATGTTTTTTTCCTGCTCTTCCCTTCTTCTGGATCACCTATCCTAAATCTGTTCATTGTTTGTTGGCTACTATTATATTTCATTGTTTTATTTTTAAGAAATTTTTTTACTTCGCATCAATCTTGCCCTGTATGTATAGTCATACTGGGTAGTTTAAATGCTATAATTACACTATTATTAACATTTAGGAAGCAGAATACCTATTCCAGTTGGTTCACACTTGAGGTTTAATTAATACAACACTGACTCCTGGCTTATTGCTTGTATCCAATAAGGTTTACTCCCCTTCCTCTGTCAGTATTTGATCCAGGATTCTGTGGTTCATTCTTTGGTAATTTTTTAGCTATTGCCATGAATATTTCACATACATTCATTGATGTTTTATCTGGTGTCTCCATGGAAGACATGCCTCTTGGAAATTGACAACTCTTTTATTTGCAAGGTCAGTCTTGTTTTCTGAAAAAGATATCACAATGTTAGAACCTGCTTGGCTCTGAAGTTATTTAATACAGTTTCTTTCTCTGGTAAAATAATCTTCATTTGTGATAGCATATACAACTGTGACTGTTTGTGCTCCTCTGTAGTACATTAAGTGCTAGGCTATGATAATGTTCTTGACAAGCTGTATTCTATAGTTCAAACTTTACTGCTGTGTCATCAAGACACATGGTTTGAATAAGAAAAGCAGTCCTGATGGTACTCATGAAATTGAACTTCCACGAAACAAAGTACTAGGTTTGACTTACCAGCAGCAGACTCTCCCAGAAATGCTAGTTTTAACTGACATATTCTATTTTCAGTTTTTGGCCCATTGGGCTTTCATGCTCCTTGATTAGCATGTCTAAATTTGAAGGTGTCATTTTTTTCTCTTTCTGGAGGTAAATAAAATTGTGACCACAGCATGCAGACCCATGGAACTGAATCTTTTCAGCAGCAGCAACAGGAATACCCAAAGGACAAGACTATGGCTCAGGTGGCAGTGTTGTCTCCTCTTCATTTTGCTCCATTCAGTCTGGATGGTGCTGAGCCAGCATCATGGTGCCACCCCCGTTGGACTCCAGCCTCCAGCTTCCAGTTCATTTATTCTTTAAATTATTTTTGATATAAACAAGTCTGTTGCTACTGTTTTATCCTTACTTTGTGTGGTTCAATCTGTTTTCTTATTCAGTGCTTTGCATATGTTTTCTTCATTTTAGATGTGAAAGCTCCCTTTAATATTTTTTAGAGACGTGGTCTAGAGTTTGCAAAATCTTTAAGTTTCTGTTTGTCTGAGAAAGTCTTTTCATCTCCCTCATATCTGAAAGCAGCGTCTTGCACAAGAAATATACTTGACTGGCATTGTTTTTATCTTAACATATTTAGACCATATCATTCCATTCTCTTCTTGTCCATAGTGTATCTTCAGAGAAATCTGATGTTTGCCTGTTTGGGGTACCGTTATAGGTTATTTCTTTCAGCCTCCTTGCCAGTTTCAATATTCTTTCTTTGTCTTGAAATCTTTGGTTTGACTACTATATGTCATGGTATAGGTTTTATCTTGTTTTAGTACCCTAGGGTTTTTGGTTTTTTTTTCTGTCTTGATATGTTCATACGGTCTCTTCTCCAGGTTCAGGAAGTTTTGCTTCATTATTTCCTCAAATAAGTTTTCTGTTCCTTTCTCTCTCCTCCCTCTGGAATTCTGGTATTCTTTCTGGTATATTTATCTTGCCTTTCTTCAAGAAATTGGATACTTCTTGGAGTGTTCTGAGGAATGGTGAGTGGATTTGGAAGATGTGGTATATATATACATAATGGAATACTTCTCAACTATAAAAAATGTTAATTTCTTGCCATTTTGGGCAACATGGATGGAGTTGGATAGTTTACACTAAATGAAATGTCATAGGAGAAAGACAAATAATGAATTGTATAACTTATATGTGAAATATGGAGAAATTATATAAAGTAAAACCAGTAATAAATCCTAGAAAACTGAATATAGAATGGAGGCTTCCAGAGGTAAGAAGGAGAACAAAATAGAGAGGATATTCAATGAATCTGGTAGAGTACTATGTGTGTTTTTGTGATGTATTTGGTGGGGTAACAACTTGTGAAGGGGGATCCTGTTTGATTAAATCATATTCAATGTTGTAAGCCAATCTTACTTAAATAAAGGAAATTTACCTCTTTTTATAGTAGTTTTTATAGTACTTTTAAACTGGTACTTTTACAGTTCTTTTTATAGTACTAGTGTACTAGTATATAGTGTAGTATTCCATTGTGCTACATTATACTACAGCTTCTTAGTTCATCCATTTGTTATTGGACACTTAACATTGTTTAATTTTTAAAACACATTTTCTAAGTGAAAAGAAAATATTTTGTATACTGTGATAAATTTTAAAGATATATTTTTAAAGTTACCTTTCTCCCTTTCTTAATTCCTCTCTCCCACTTCTTACAACCCTTCATACTCACCTTCATCTAGCTATTTCTGAATAAATCTTGAAACACTTACTTACATCTACATACTTAACAGTGGCTATGTATAGATACTGGAGATGTTGGTGGTTTTATTTCAGTGTTTGCTAAATTTTCTATACACAGCATGCATTTACTTTACAATTTTTGAAAAATATTAACATTAGGTTAGTAAATAGGTTTCCTATAACAATAGGCCACAGATACTGTTTCAAAACTCACCGATGTATTTTACCTTGATCAGGCCTTAACTTACCCTTAATTTTCAGTTTATAATCTTTAGACTGCAATCTTTTACATCAACACATTGTTTGCAGACTGCTTTAAGAGGAATTAAAGTAAAGACAATGTCAATTGCAGAATATTAATTCTGGGAATGGGTGAATGCAGTAAGAAGCAAGTTTAATATGTCATGTCAATTTCTAGTATAAAAGTTGTGGTAACGTTCCTCTTCCATATGTGTTCCAAATGTTCTTAACAGGAACCAACATATTTTGTTTATATATAGCAATTTATTGGGGGACATTTTCATCTATATTAGTACTTCTATATTTAAAAGAAATTAAACATTAAAGATCATCTTCCCATTTTTCAAAGTCCTAGATGAGGTCCACAAGATTCATTGTTAATTCTTCCATTTCTCCAGAGAATTTATTTTTTCATATGGGTATGTATAATGAAAAATTTTTTCATTCTTTCCCATTATTTTCTCCTTTATTTAAAAAGAGGATATAGGTTCAAATAGGATATATATTGACAACTAAGGGGTGCGAGTTTGGACTATATTAGTACATGGCAAAATGGTTTGTTTTGCTAAGTCACAACCTGAACAAATTATTTTCCTGTCCTGTGGGAAGTTCTTTAAAAAGTGCCCTGATATTCACAATGATGAAAGTGGCCAGACTTACTTTTGTTTGGTTACTTGCATAAATATTTTGATTTGTGTTTAGGAAAGATAGAGATGATCAAATAGAAGGGGCAAGAAAGGTTGTGACAGGGTGTGGAAAAATTGGGGGAAAAAAAGCATGAAATGAATACAAGTATAGTGATTGCAGTGGTTTGTCAACAATAAATATGCAAGTAAATTTAGTTGAGGAGGTAATAGGTAAGACTATAAGGATAATATAGGGACAGATTATAGTGGGAGTTTTTTAGAAACATGATTTAGATTTGGTTTGATAGTCAATGTATAGCCATCTTTAGTATTCTGGCCTACATTGTCTTTAATGACATATGAAAGTGATACTTTAGGAAGAAAGATAGTTAACATTTATTGAGTACATTTCTGGTTCCAGACAGTATCATAGAAGGATAGTAAAGATGGTAAAAAGTTGGCCTTTGGAGTTCATTGGGCTTGAGGTCTAGTTCTGACAGGAGTTTGATAATTATATAATATTGGGAAAATTGCTTGTTTTTTGTCTGTTTCTTATCTTTTTAAAGTTTCTTAGGGACTATCTATATTTGAACAAATAGTCAAAAATTCTACCACATAACTTCCGAATCAGGGACTGTATTATATCTGCATTATATTTGAATCATCTGCTTATACTGATATAGTGAACTAGATAATTGCCACATCTACTTCTGCTGTGTAGGACAAAGAGGATAAACTAGAGCTTCATATAAAGTAGGGGTGAGGATGAGCAGATAGAAAAACTACTCGACATCTGTGTACAAATTGCTTTCCTGGCTGACAGCTGGAAAATGGAAAAGAAGCAGAATGATGATTTTGGACCAACAATATTTTGTGCCTTTGAGAACGTCTATCTGTGTCATTTTTAGAATTATTCACTCAGAATTCACATTTGCACTTATTTTCCCCTAGCTGGAAGGAAGCTCGTATAAAATCTTCTCACAGATTCTCAGTTTCTTCATCTGTAAAGTTGGTTTAGTAACATCTAGCTCTTCAGGTTGTTACATGGATCACATGTAAGTTTGGAATTGATGTTTAGGATAGATTGGAGAACTTGTGTACAGGGAACTGCTAGAAAGTTATTATAGTTATTGAATCTAGACAAAACTGATAAATCACTGGAATAGAGAGGGGAGACAAACCACAAAGAAAAGGTAAAGAAATAAGAGAGGTGATTAATTCATCTTGCAAGTTTCTTATTTCTGCTCATTTGACATAACCAGGGGATTTGAAATTATACCCTGAAGTATATGGTCCCTCTCTGGACATTATAAATTATTTGCTTATTTTCTTAGAGCTGCAAATAACCATTCACTGTCTTTGCTCACCATTTAAACATCTGCAACATATTTGCTCAAATTCCCTTTCCTCAATTAGTTAAAAAGCAAACACAAGTCATTCGCTTTCTTAGACTATTTTTAAAATTAATATTATTTATTAAAACATTTTATTTTGCAATTTCCTTCTCCATTCTTGAGTTTATCGGTTAATCCGGCTTCCTGGGAATTCTGACAGGAGTAGGATTCCCTGTCTACAAAAGCAAAACTCAAAAAGAAAATCAATCTTACTATTTCTGGGTTCAGGAAAACCTGAAACTTTTCTTAAACTTTCAGAGTATTGTTCAAGTACTCAATTCCTCCTACCAGCTAACATCAGAACAATCAGTACACAACAGTGGTCTTAAAGTGCGCAAGGCATTGAAAGCATGAGTTTCTTATTAGTGTCCAGATTGAACATCAAACTTCCTCCTTCAAAGAGCTGTCTTATTTGCGTACACTTTTAAGTAGGAAGTTTTACGCACGACGTTTTACTCTGAGGGGGATGGGTGAAGCCTGTCATTCGAATCTAATTCAATACTTTTTTTTTTTTTTCATTTTACTTTCTCCTCTCCCACTTCTCGGGGAGAGAATAGTCAAAAAGAAGTGTTTCAACAAATCTCGCGGTGCTATTCGAGATTCCCTATTTAAAAAAAAATAGAAATGTTGCAAAGGAGTCTGTGCCTTCCGGGGTTTGGGGCTGAGACTCCAAGCCCGGCGAAAGCAGACAAGCAAGAAGGCGGGGCTCTGGCGAGTTCCTCTTCCACTTACCCCCCCCCCCCTTCTCTTCCAACCTCTGTTTGGCCCTAGCTGGATTCCAGCCTTTGCTGCAGCTGCTCCCCAGCGTTTTGCAGGAACCAAACAACTGCAGCCGTTGTTCTCACGATGGTGATCCGTGTGTATATTGCATCTTCCTCTGGCTCCACGGCGGTAAGGAAGGTGGAGAGCCCACCTTTATTGTTTTCCTACACACCAATCTCTTACTGGCCAGAACCGTTAAATTGCAGAAGTTCGTCTAGCAGCTTCTCATTCGGAAGACACATGCATCTCACAGGCTCTCCCCCTCCCCCATTTTCACTTTCTTCCCTTGGTTGCATCGAATTCATTTTTTTTTTCCCACGGAGGTTAGCTTTGTTTGCCTTATAAGGTTCGGGTATATTACCCCTTTGAAGGAAAAAGAAAGCTACTGAGTTTTGGCACACGGGAGATGGTGGTATAGGGTCTTAAACGTCTTCATTAGCTGAGAAAGTCAAATAAAATCACTCACTGGTGAGTTTCCAGAGTAAGGAATTTGGCAGATGTGTCGTAGGTACCAAAGCCAGGGCTAGGAGTGCACATCATATAAAGGATGGAGATAACACATGCACCAACTGATGAGGACTGAATGGTGAGCTACTGAAGCATTGTGATTATTTTCATAGTGAGACCCTTGCCATTCATTTTGAGGGAGTATAGGAGAGGACATTTAACTCAGCTTAAAGTTCTGTTACAATGGGAGGAGAAGTTGGGAACCATGATACAAAGTTGAAAGTTTGGGTCTTTTTCTCTCAATTGTCTCTTATTTTGACATTTTTCTTTCAAAATATTTTACTTCTATCAGTTTCTAATTGCCTCAAATATAATGAGAACTGGAAAGGCAACTTAAAGTGACTTCTTGGGTAGTGGCAGACTCAAATTGCTACTTCTTCAAATTATAGGATGTTTCACCTCCTGAGTTCACATAGTCTTTATTTAGGGTAACAGCTTTTCTGCAGTTGTGGAGATAAAATAAACGGGTGAAAGTTAAAGCTGAGTGTATATCCATGATAAAAGTGGAAATATCTCTTTTTTACAACTGGAGAAAAGCTAGCAGTTGGTGAGAGCAGATGTGTGAATTTGGAATGTAATATTTAAGAACTGTCTTCTGAGCTTCAGAGCAGAATCTGTTGCTATGCTTTTGTTTTTGTTTTGCTTATTTACCTCTCAAGAGGGTTTGGAATAGAACTGAAGGTAATCTGTGCTCACAAGAATCTTGAACCTTGAACTTTGCCTTCTATGGCTACCATGTGTGTTTAGAATGTTTTGAAACAGAATGCTTAACCTTACAATGTTTTAGTAAGCTTAGATTAAAAAATGAAAACTTTTCCTATTTCCTTTGAAACTCATTTTATGAATTTCTTGTCTTATTATTTTCCAAATATATTAATTTTGATTTTTCAAATTATTTGATGGGCTCAGAACCTCAAGTATTGAACACTAATTATACATTTTTAAAGTTCGGTAAATACCTTTAGCTAAACCCCTAACTGGATTCAACAGATTAGGAAGGTAGTTTTACTTTAGGTGATAGGCAGTTGTAATACTGCTGTTTATTCTTTTCTCTCTTGCTTTCACCCTTTCCCCAATAGCAGATTTAAATTCAAAAACCTTTCAAAATTTCTATTCATATAAAAACAACTGTACCTCTCTCTTTGCTAGTACGTAAGTTTCTTAAAAGTGACTGCTGTCTCTTATTATTTCAGTTGTTAGATACCATTGTTGGACTATGCAAATAGAAAATATATGCATTTAAATTTTTTCTTATAGGTAATATTAGAGATTGTTTGTTGATGCAGTAAGCAGTTCTTATTCGACTGTTATCAAATTCTACTGCACATTACCAAAGTAAATTTCTGTTTTGTTATAATCTTACAGTACTTTTAATTAGAACTAAAGTAGTACAAAATGAATATACTTCAGGAATAACTTCTTTGAAACATAAATCAGAACTCTGCAATTTGCATTACTAAGGTTTTTCCTTTCATAATGCTGTCATTGTTGTTTTTAACACACAACTTAGAAAATTTGGGGTAAACATCCTGACAAAAACCCAACAACTATACAAAGTGCGATACTCTTGTATATGACTAAGTGTAGCTCTCTGAAGAACACTAAAAGGAAAAAAAACTTTTGTTTCATATTGGAAATTTGACTGTTCTCTGAATCTAACAGTTGTCATATAAATAACCAGTATTAACTATTTTATTGGTCAGGAGGATATCTGTGATAATTTCAAATCAGTATAAACTTAAATTTATAAACGTATACAAATTAGTATAAACCTCATTCCAAGATTTTCTTTCTTTCATAGCCTGATGAGAAAAAATTTTCAAGCTTGTACTTTGCCCCAATACAGAAGAGTAACACTTGCTTCTCACAGGTTTAGAATTGAAAGCAAGCATGTTGGTTTTTGCAGTGGAGTTTTGTAATGATAGTTAACAGGAACACTTAAGAGTGTGAGGTACCATCTCATTTTTACTTGACAATTTCTAGTTCTGTGAATTGGGTTCTATGATTGTCTCTGATTTTAAGATGAGGAAATACAGCTTCTGAGATGTGAAATGGCTTTCTCAAGGTCATGTAACCAGTAAGCCACAGAATTTAAATCCAATGCAAGATGTTTGAATTCAAAGAACATATGTCCAGGAAATACATTCTCCCAGTGATCCATCAGTTAGGAGGTGTGAGGAGATAAATGTGAACATGAGGAGAGAGGTATGGAAAGGAGTAAGTCCTGTAAGTTGAACACATACCTGGGCATGTACATATATGGGAATAAAAAAGTGAGACAATGTGGAGGAAGGCTAGAATGTCTAAAGGTGACTGCCAGTAAGTGAGGTAAATGACTATTCACATAAGGCCAAGGAGATAGAGAAGATGTGTACATTTGAAGTTGGTCTTTCATAGGCTAAGGTATGAAAATTCAGTTCTTAATACTTTTTTTTAAACGAAAACCATTTAGCAAGAATGCAACTTTCAATTTGCCTATCAATAGGAAAGTATTTCTAACTGTTCAGAACTGTTCATGCATGTCTGGACCTGCTGTAGCACAGTATTAAATGTCATGTTGCTTTTCTTTGAGATTGTAATACCCTATACACTCATATTTATTTGGAAATAAATAGGAAAAATATATAAAACTTAATAAATTTCATTAACTTTTAACAAAAATCAACATTGGTCTTTGATTGACTTATTGGAGTGATTATGATTTGGAGAATTTTATTGGTTTGGTAGTTTTTTCATTTTCTTTTACCGTAGATCCTTGATAATCTCCATCTCAGGGCCTCTCTGCATCCTTGATGTGCTAGGTAGACAAGATTATGATTGATATATGGTTTCTGAGGGTTTTTTTTTAATGGAATAGCTTTGTAAAATGATTGCTTACTTATGGCTGTTAAAACAAAGTAATTGCTGTAGCTTCACTTTTTGTGATTTCAGTTACCTGGTCAATCACTGTCCAAAAATATGTGCAACAAAATGCACATACACATACATGCACACACACATACACAGAGACAGATGATCCACATTAATATAACTTTTATTGCAGTGTAACTGTTTAATTTTATTATTATTTAATATTGTTTAATCTCCTGTGCTTAGCTTATAAATTAAATTTAATCATAAGTATGTATATATAGGAACTATTTGGTTTGATACTATTTGAGATTTCAAGCATTTGCTGAGAGTCTTGGAACATAATTCCCAAGAGTAAGAGGGAGGGGACTGTGTCTACATAATTTTCCTCTGTGGCAGTATTCAGTACACAAGTTATAAAGACAAGTGAACAAAATGAGCAGTCATTGCCAATTCACACAAGTTACTAGTTACAGTATTTTCTTCATTTGGAGAATATGAATTAAATAAGCTACAGTACTTCATTTATTTGAGTCTCAAGTAATTGCTTCTTAAGTGATAATATTGTGCTGTTCTCTATAAATTATCTGATTATTTAAAAGTAATTTGATGCATGTTATGGTCTTGGTTACAGCTGCCAAGGTTTGTTTAGATACTAAAGATTAATGAACTACTGAATGGAGTAATGTCAGAATAAAGATTAATGAACTAATGAATGGAATAATATCAGAAGGTATTCATGAGGTGACTGGATATTTTTTTTTTCACGTCAAGTATAGTGTAAAATAGCAACTTTTATTTCAACTTGGAGTCCTATATCTGATGACTGATTTCCTAAATGACACAAGAACAATGACAAAGCCACTAGAATAATTTGGTCTAATGTAAAGAGGCTTGGGAAACACAGTTATAGATGTGATAATTCTTGTTCATCTTAAAAAAGTACTTAAACAATTGTAGGGAGATATATAGTGAGGATATATAGTGAAAAATAAGAATGTGATCATTCAGGATTTTCTGGTTAAAGATTAGTTAATTTAAGAAAGATTTGGATACAATAACATCAACCATCTTCCTTTGTTGGTATGGGAAAAAATAATTTGAGTTCCCATATGCAATCAGGTCAAATTTTTTAATTATCTGTAATTTCTAAAATACATATTATATAACAACATATGTCTTTTACAGGAATATTTTATATGATTGAATTTCAAGTGTGAATATTGTAGTTCATATTTTAATGACAAAATTGGACATATTGAAGCAAATCAAAGCAACTTGAGTATAGCATTGAGGCTACTAAAGAGGGAGAATAGAGTGGTGAAGATCACTGTGGGGTGGGGGGGTGAGGGGTGGACCTAATGCACTATTGTGGAGGATTTTGTGTACTTTGGTGATAATATATAATGAAGTGGTATGAATCTATATCCCTAAAACATATAGAGTATTGTAAGCCTCTGTTACCTTAAAATGATACAATTCAAAAAAATTACCAATTTGAGAATTTATTTGTTATAATCAAACAAATTTTGATTTGTGACTACCTGACCATCTATATGTTTGTTTCTAGTTCTGCTTTGTAGCCCATCAGGAGGCCTTTTAAACTCAGTATCTACTAAATTTTTTCTAAACCATACCAAGATTTTAAAAAAAGTACTTTTAGAGACCAAGGGTAGCCCATTTATAATGGTTGTTTTTGTTAACATGAGAGAGCAACCTGACTTTTTACATTTCATCAGTAGAGAAGAATTCTAAACAAAGGATTATTTTTTTGTCCCAGTTTCTCATATTTTGGCTCTATTAATTTGCAGTGTTATAGATTACCACAGCATCAGGCAATTTAAATATATATTTAAAAATACCATGACAAATTAAAAAACTTTATATTTAAAACAATTCAGTCATTGCTGCTAGAAATTTCACTGTCACTGATATTAAATTAATCAAAGTTTGAATCTAGTAATAGGAAAGGTAGCATTTATTTATGGATCAGATATGTCAGATGCTGTGTCCATTGCTTTACACACATTATCTACATTTGTTTACTCTTTCTAATTACACTATGAGCTAAGTACTAGTATTAGATGCATTTCATAGTAATTAGAGGCAGTATCTGTAGGACCCATAAATATTAGGTATATTGAAAGAGCTAAAAATAACTGATCTGAGATTGGAACCCAGTTTGTTCTTACTCCAGTATCCATTTCTAAACACTGTGTTATTTATACATTCTCTGTGTACAGATATTGAACAGAATTCTGAAAATCTTGTCATGTGAATAGGAATTTGTGATTGCCATTTTAAGACTGGAAAATGCTTAAAAAGAAAGCCATTGGAAAATGGTTATCTAAGTATGTGTGTCTTTATCCATAATCTGCTGTGAGAATTAGGTGGGAGTTGGAGGTAGGGAGATTAGTAGCTATTTTCATATTGTTTGGTTCTTTTTAAATAAAAAATTGCCTGACCAAAGGCATATTTTTAAAGTGTTTTTTGTCATTCTTAAGGTGAACATCTTTTATATACATTTTTCAGTTGAAATAACATTGGTTTTTGTTTGTTTGTGTGTGATTAATGTAAGATCTCCCCTTGCAAGTGGTGGCATCCACCACCAAGACACCCTTAGTCCATCATGATAGTCCTTTGTGCTCTACCCCACCTTGTTCTTATTGCTTCCCCTCCCAACTGTGGTATCTTCAGGTCTGTAGTCAACTTAATAGGCTTTCTCTAATCCTTTGTTTGGTTTCTCTATATTCCATATAAAGGTGACACCATTCAATACTTTTCTTTTTCCTTCTGACTTATTTCACTTCACATGATCTTTTCCAGCTCCACTAATTTTGTCCCAAATGGAAGTAGTTTATCTTTTTAGATCACTGAGTAGTACTCCATTGTGTATATACCACATCTTCCTGAGCCTTTCATCTGTATTTGACCATTTAGGTTGTTTCCAAACCTTGGCTATTGTAATTAGTGCTGCAGTGAACATGAATGTGCATATTTTCCTTTGAATCAGTGTTTTGTATTCTTTGGTTAGATATTTAGGTACGTCTGGACCATGGTAGATCCGTTATGAACTTTTATGACTTTGATTCTTTTCCTTGGATTGTTATAAAACAAAAGAAGTAAAAGGTGACTTTTTATGGTTTTGTAAATATCCTAAGTTCATCAAAAAAGCAATACTACTATGACTTACAAAATCTGGTTCTGGACTCTGTCTTTGAATTCTGCCTCTTTGATGTAATCCTTTCTGGAAATTAGACCCTATCATAGAGTTGAAGTGGATCCAAACGTTTCTGCTTAAAGGATTTACTACAATGAATCAAGTCAAGTAGAACTTCATTTTCTAAACACCAAGGAATATTACTTAGGTAACCGTTATATTTTATCCATTACTATCAATGTTTGATCATATGTGCAGCATATTTTCAACATTAAAATTATAACAGTAATTTTTTTCCTGTAGACAGTCATGCACATGTGCAACAGTAGAAATTTTTTAATTACTGTATGATATTAGAAATAATTATATACAGTGTATTATTTCAAAGGTGACTTAGAAGGAAGATGAGCATAGACAAACACTTAATGTGTTAAAATGATAAAATCATCTCATTTTAATTTCTCATGTAAGCAGTTTGTCAGTTTTGGTTGGTAATAGAAGCTGTCATTCATTGAACACTTAAGATATCACGGGATTAGTAATAATTTCACATATATTGTTTCAGCATCATTATATCTTGTGACAACTCAGTGAAGTCAGTACTCTTATGCCAGTTTTTACTATGAGGAAAAGGCTCAGACAGCTTGCTAGGTATGTTAGAGAGCTAGTAAGCATATATCAGGTTTGATTCTTAAGCCCATGCTCTTAATCTTGATCCTATTCTGTCTACTGAATGATGTTTACTGATTACCCATTGTGAATGTGGCTCTGAAACTGGTTTAAAAGTGCTTTTATGATCAACTTGGGAAACTGTGAAAAGTATTTCTTAATTTGTCAAGATCAATATGAAGAATAATTCGAGTGGCCTGTTACATTATACAAAGAGTTTAGAATTCTTTGCAACAGAATATCAAAATTGTAATAGCCTAGTATATAAAATTAGTTAGAATGCAGAACATTTGCATTTACTCCAGTATAGGAAAATTACCTAGTGTAAGGCAAACAAGTCATTAGTAGGTAAGACATTATTTTTGGAAGGGATTTTTATCTTTTAGCTATTGACTATAGCTTTAAAGTTAGGTATGAATTATTGATTCTTACATGTGTGATTTGATTAGGTCACTAATCTTTTTTTGCATTTCATCACTTTCATAAGCAGATTGTTGAATCACATAAAATAAAGAGTATAATGGAAGAAAGCTTCTACAAGTATCATTAGAAATTCATTACTGAAAATTATGAACTCTGATTTCATATTTTCAGAAGCTTAAACATATTTAGTCTTGCACATTAGCTAAATATTTTAACCTTCTCAAAAGAATAATTGGTTAGGGTGAAGCTTTTTCAGTGTTTTTTGTTGTTGTTGTTGTTATTGCTCAGCAATATTCTTTTATTGAGTACTCTTTTAAGATCTTTCATGAATATGCTTCCATTAGTTTTTATTATTTTTATTGAGGTAATATTGCTTTATGATGCTGTATATCAGTCAGAGCATAGGTTCACACCTCTTCAGGTATGTTACCACACAATACCCACCACCAAAACATATATGTTCTTCCATAATAAGCTGTTGGCCTCCACCTCACTTTGCTCTCTCAATCCACTTTCCCTTTCTGGTAGACTCAATTCTACAGTCAGATTGTGAGAGTTCAGTAAAGTTCTGCCTTAAAAATTTAAAATAAGTGTGTTAAATTTAAATCCTCTGAGCAAGGTTAAGGGGCCAATGAGGGGTAATGGTGGTTTATCTGAAATATTTAAGAATGAATGACAGATTATGGAAATTATGACAGAGAAGATACATATTTATGAATAGAAAAGAATGAAATCAAATAAACATCTGTATATTATTACTACTTGAATTATATAATGAAAATTTTTCAAGAAAACTCCAAATTACTTCAAAAAGTATGTCTTTAAAGTATAAAAATATTACACCAGGAAGTATGTCTTTAAAGTATAAAAATCTTTGTTAATTTCATTTACCATATAAAATCTGTGAAGACCATGCAGTAAATGTTTTAATTTTAAATTTACATTAACTTTGTAGAAGGATAAGCAAGAAAACTGGAATTCTTATAGAAATGATGAATAATAGCTGCAGAATTTCTGTTACCTCCCTACTTGGCAAATTTCCATAAAGATCAGTTTGATTTTTTAGAAAATATTACTTTCTGTACTCTAAACTTGTTGTTATGAGATGGTTTGTTTTAGTCATATAAAATGAAACTTAAGTGTTTTTTTTATTTAGTATTTTACAATTTTCCCCTTTACCCCCAAATCTAAAGGGCTTCCAGGAAGCTGGTAGAAGTATAATTTTGGGAGGTCACTAGCCAATAAAACACTTAAGATTTATGAACTGACTTGGGATTTAGTGACTGCAATTCAGGAAAAAGGACAAAGAATGATAAGAACTTTGAGATCTATATAAATGAAATTGTGAAATTCTAGAATAGAGAGTTTATGGAGATCTGACTCAATACTTCTACATGTAACACACTTAATAGTGTGTGTACACATACATACAATGTAAACACTGGGCACAGATGCTCAAATGCAGAGTCTTAGTGTATGTGCTGCCAAAGCAAACACAGGTGCAGAGTCTTATATTGGTGGGAAGTTTGAATAAATTATGTGAACCGGCCTTGCCAAGTCTGAATCTACTAGGAATTTTCTTCCTTACACTCTCAAATCCATTCCTTAATTTAAAAATAGGTTTATTGCCAGCCACTGGAGATTACTTTGGTCCTGAAAACCAGTGAACGAATGAGTGAATGAATGAGTAACTACTTCTTAGGGTTTTCTGAGCATAAGGGAGGTGGTCTGGGAAAGAAGCAGAGTAGTTTAGGGACTAGATGTTTGTAAGTTCATATGCTGTCTCACAAGGACAATATTGTCCTGCCCACCAACAAATAGCCTAAAGAATTTTGCCTGCCCCTTTCCAGTCACCGACTTTAATCTTCCTGAATAACTGTTCTGATAACAGTGATAGTTTATTAGTTCAATTCACTGTTTATGCAGACTTCCTATCATTTTACTAGGAATAGGCATGGGAAGTAGATCCTAAGCACAATTTTCACCTTATTTGAACATTTTTCATAGGTATGATTATTATACAACTCTGATTAAAGCAAATGTAGCAATGATGACAAGTTAAGAATTTACCATTTCACTGCCTGTTTCAGTTGCTTTTGGGTTCTATAACAAAACATACTAAGCCCCCTTTTCATATCTGGAATATGACTTTTAGCCTTCTTTATAATGTCTTCACCTTGGGATCACTTTGGTATTGATATTTTCCATAGACAATTTTGCTTTATAAAAATGAGTTGTATTGTTAAATGCTTTATTGACAACACCTCGACCATCTTAATGTGTGTCCTTCTCTTCCTGTGCTCCTTGTCTCTTTCCTTCCAAGGATTATAAGGTTCCCAACAGTACGGTATATGGTTTGATGTTTGGTTCAGCCTTCTGTTTATCAGTGCTTTTTTATTACTTTGGGTTTAATTCATACCACTGCTATAATTACATTTGATAAGGATCATCTCTTGAATGAGACTTTCCAGTGTGGGAGCTATTCACTGCTTGCTTTTGGTCAGGAATATAGCAAAAAGGCTAAATAATTGTTACTTCTCCTTATATTTCCAATAAATTATTAGATTAATAATTTTAGCTTCTCCTACATTCTGCTCCCTTCTAACCTGGTTCTCTCTTCACAGCAAACATTTAAACTCTTTCAAAAAATGGTGGCAAGAGTTAATAAGCATTAAACCAGTTGGGCCCTAATGTTCTGGTGGATAAATTTTCTCTTAGTACCAGATTGTTATCCTTAAATTAACCTTATGTCTTTAAAATTTTTATAAGTGTGATTTGTTGGACTAAGACTATTATATCTGGGTAGAAAGAGCATGGAAAAATATTTTTTTTGTTAATGTAAGTTTTTGTTATGAAACCTAGAGTGTAAACTGAAAGTCTTTAGTGTAAAAAAACAAACAAAAAACCCTCACAACATTTTGTTCTCTACAAAAAAATAAAACAGTAGATGCATCTGGATGAAAGGGATTGTAAGCGGTCCACCCATCGTCTACATAAGGACTACCTGTGAACTGTTCCAGAGATTGTTAATTTTTTCTTAGTAAACTCCAAAGAAGGAATACAACCTCCCTTGGTAATAGACTGCAGTACTACTTTCTCTTCTTTTTTTATCATTGACACTGGTACTAAGAATTTAGAAATCTGGGTGACCAATGAAGGATTTTATTAACCTCTATTTATATGGTAAAGATCAGATACCTGAAACTGTAGAAAGAAGGCAGTGCAAATATGTAGAGTTTTACCAGTTAATCAGTTCAACATATATTTCCCAAGGAAGTGCTATTAACATATTAAATTATCTAGTGGGCAAAATCTTTGTCCTGAAAGAGTTTACAACCTATTTTGTTTTGGAAAATTTAAAGGAGGTCTGATAATTACTTCTCTTTTCTTCAGCCCTGCCTTTTAAAATAAATGTTCTGGATATTGTTCATGCCAATAGAGCAATACATTCTAAGGTCATGTCATAAGGGGATGTCCCTGTCTATTGGTTATTTTGTAGAACAAATTATTTACTGAATATAAACTAATCTCAAAAATCAGCATTTTAAACTTTTTTTTACATTTATTTATTGTTGAACATCTAGTTTATTTTCTCTGTCTTTATTGGTATCATAACCACACAAATGCAGTAAACACAAATATCCTGGCACATATAATTTATGGCATTAAGTAATCATTACATTCTTAAAACATTTAAAAATCATTAGTTTCCTAAAGTCCAAGTATTGGGCACTGTTAATTCATTCTAGTTTATGGTTTTATTGATGAAGAAAATCATATGACTTGACTAATGTAACACTCAATGCAGTTTCATCTTTTTTTTGTGTGTGTGTCATGGAGATTCTTCTACCAAGACATGCTTATTAAACTGCCTAACTAAGCCCATATATGATTAGGGGTGTTTCCAGAGAAGGTGGATATAATATGAGCTTACTCAGACGTGACTCACATTCATATTTTCTTTGTGTGTGTGTTTTTTTATTTTTAAATTTTTAAAAAGTTTTTCCTTACCACCATAACTTGTGTCCCCTAGTCCCTTTCTCTTCTCCCCTTCCTTCTTAACCTCAGAGCCCTCAATATTTACTGATGTCCAATGGCTTTAAAGTGCTTTATGTTGATGGATTGTCTGCTATATGAACATCAATGTTTGTTTTTATTTCTCTGACTTTTTAAAAAATACTTTCTATTTAGATTTATTTTTAATTTTAATTTTTTACTTTTAATTGAGGTAATATTTGGATACCCTCATCAGGTATTACTTCTGTAAGTGCATCCATCACTACTCACCCATAGTGCACCAACATAGTCCATTGTGCTTCCCTCCTTCTTTGTTCATCTCCTTCCCTTACCCCCTCCCTACCTTTGGTGCTTCAGTACTCTAGTCAGCTATCAATGCTTAGTTTTTAAGTTAGTTTTTTCTGACTCTTAATTGAGTTACTTTATATTCCATACTTTAATAATTAATACCATCTGTTAGTCTGTTATTTATCTTTCCAGTTCTGACTTATTTCACATAACATTATTGCTTCCAGTTCCACCCATGCTACCTCAAATAGCACAAGTTTAAGTGTTTTGATTACTATAATATTCCATTGTGTATATGTACATTTTCTTCATCCACTCATCTGTTTTGTCACACTTAGGATAATTTAGATATAGTAAATAGTATTGCAGGAAGTGCAGGTTTCCTTCAAAATGACTACTTTTGAATTCGGGGGAGCTTCTTATGAGTGGAATTACAGGGCCAAATGGCAAAAGCATTTTAAATGTTTGAATACTCCTCGATATATAGCTTTCATAAGGGCTGGACTAATTTAGTGAGTTTCCCAGTGTGTAGGAGGGTTCCCTTTTCTCCACATTCTCACCAGCACTTCTTGTTTCTATTTTTTTTTTCATTATAGGTCATTCTCAATGGTATGAGATGGTATCTCATTGTGGTCTTGATTTTAATTTCTCAAATAGTGATTGTGAACATTTTTTCATCTATCTGTTGGCCATTGTATGTTTTCATTAGAGAAATATCTAGTATTTTGTTCATTTTTAGATTGGGTTGTTGTGTTATTATAGTTTTATGAGTTTGTTGTATATCTTTGATATCAGTTCTTTGTCAGATGTATAGTGTGCAAATATTTTCTCCCATTCAACAGGATGTCTTTTTGTTTTAGTTTTGATTTCTTTCACTGTGCAGAAGCTGTTTAGTTTGATGTAGTCCTGATTGTTTATATTCTCTTTTGCTTTCCTTGCTTTTGGGATTGAATTCCTAAAGGCATCACTAAAGCTTTTGTTATGAAATGTTTTGTATTTGTTTTCTCTCATGTATTTTATGGTTTCAGTTTTTACATCCAAGTCTTTGATCCATTTCAAATTGATTTTTGTCTGTCCTTTGAGATAGTGGTCTTGTTTCATTCTTTTGCATGCAGCTATTCAGTTGTCCCAACACCATTTATTGAAGAGGCATTCCTTATTCCATTGATGTTTTTGGCTTCTTTGTTATAAATTAACTATCCATAGATGAATGTGTGTATTTCTGTGCTCGCAATTCTATTTTGTTGGTTTGTATGTTTTTGTTCTAGTACCAGGCTGTTTTAATTATGATGGCATTATAATTCAAGATATGGAAGTGTGATATTCCATTTTCTTTATTTTTTTGTCAAAATTTCATGTGTTTTTTGAAAAAGTGCCAGTTACTTGAAAAATGACCTCGATGTTTTTATTGGGATTACATTGAATCTGTATATTGCTTTGGGTAGGATGATGATTTTGACAATGTGATGTGTCCAATCCATGAGCAGGGAATTAAAAAAAAATTTTTTCGCATCCTCTATTTACTTTAATAATGTCTTACAGTTTCCTTTGCATAGACCTTTTACTTTCTTTGTTAGCTTTACTCCTAGGTATTTAATTATTTTTGTTATAATTGTAAATGTGACCACTTTTATAACTTCCTCCTTTTCCATCTCATTGTTTGCATATGGGAAAGCAATTGATTTATGTGTGTTAATTTTATACCCTGCCACATTGCTAAACAGATTGTTTTGATTAGTTTGTGGAATCTTAAGGCTTCTCTATGTATATTATCAAGTCATCTGCAAATAATGATAGCTTTACTTCTTTTCCAGTTTGGATTCCTGTTATATATATCTCTTGTCTAATTGCTCTAACTAGAATTTCCATTACTATGGTGAATAGCAGTGGCAGCAATGGACATCCTTGTCTTGTAACAGATCTTAATGAAAAAGCTTTCAGTTTTCACCATTGAGAATGATATTAACTATGGATTTGTTGTAAGTGACTGTTGTTACAGTAAGGTATGTTCCACTTATCCCCAGGTTTTTGAGGGTTTTCATCATAAATGGATGTTGGAGCTTATTATCAAATGCTTTCTCAGAATATACAGATATGACCATAGGTTTTTATCTTTCTTTATGCTGACATGGTGAATTATATTTATTGATTTTTGAATGTTGAAGCATATTGTTTTCCTTTATGAAACCCACTTGATCATGGTGTATGATCTTTTAAATAAATGGTTTGATGGGATTTCATAGGATTTCATACAGGATTTTTGCATCTATGTTCATTAGGGATATTGGTTTGTAGTTTTTTGGTTTTTTTGGTTTTAATATTAGAGTAATGTTGGCCTCATAGAAAGTATTAGGAAGTATTCCTTCTTTCTAAAGTTTTTGGAAGAGTTTGAACAATGTAGGCATTAGTTCATTTTTAAAGGTTTGGTAGAATTTACTTGTGAAAATTTCTGGATCTGTAGTATAGTTTTTGGGGAGATTATAGTTTTGGGGAGATTATAGTTTTTGATGATTGTTTCAGGTTCCTTGCTTGTGATTAGTGTGTCCAGGGTGTCTATTTCCTCCCTATTCAGTCTCAGATGACTGTGTAATTCTAAGAGTCTGTTCAGATAATCTAGGTTGTTGAATTGGTTAGTATATAGATATGCATAACAATAACAGTCTGATCATTCTTTGTATTTTTTCTGAGTCTGTTGTGATATTGCTTTTATTTTTGATCTTATTTATTTGAGATTTCTCTCTTATCTATTTGGTGAGTCTTGCTAGAGTTTTGTCTATTTTTTTAAACCAACATTTTATTTTATTGACATTTTGGACTGTCTTAAATTTCTTTATTTTTTAAAAACTATACAGTTTATTTCAGGCTTAAAACATATATATAAAAGAAAACTAGGATACAACAAGATATCAGTATGAAATTAGGATACAACAAGATATCAAATAACAAATATTACAAGTTTTAAAGCTTTACTGTCTTAAATTTCTATTTCATTTACTTCTGATTTGATTTTTATTATTTCTGTTCTTTTACAGATTTTTTGTTTTCTTCTTCTCTAATTCTGAACTTAAGAGAAAAGATTGTATATTTGAGTTGTTTCTTGATTTGGCCTGGAATTCTATATATTTTTCATGATGCTTTTGCTTCATCCCTTATGTTTTGTAGAGTTATGTACTCAGTCTCATTGTCTTGATATATTTGTTAACATCTTCCTTTATTTCCTCATTAACCCTGTGATCCTTCAGTAGTGTGTTGTTCAGTCTCCATGTTTTAAAAGATTTCCTTGTTTTCTTTTGATAGTTGATTTCTAGTTTGTATCTTAATGGTGTGAGAATTTGCTGGGTAGTCAATCTCCATGAATTTGCTGTGATTCTTTTTTCCCAGAATATGGTCTATTTTGGAGTATCAGTGTACATTTGAGAAAAATGTATATTTTGGTTTTGAAGATTCAGTGCCTTGTAAATAACTCTGAAATTTACAAAGTCTAATTCTCTAAGTCTAGTGCATCTTGGCTTATTTTCTGTCTAATTTAATCTGTTCATTGGTGAGATTAGAATGTTGGAGTTACCTACCGCACATGTATATTTTCCAATGTGTATTTTCAGTGCGAATGGTAGTTACTTAGTTCCTTTTGGTGCTTTTTCATTTGGTACATAGACATTAATGAATGCTATAGCTTCTTAAAGTATTGTACACTTATTACTCTTTTAAAATAAAATCTATTTTATTTATATCTATTTTATTCCTGCCTTCTTTTGACTCCCAATTGGTTGTAGAACATTTTTTTTATTTTTGCACATGTATCTATATCTGTACATCTATATCTATAATTTATGTCATTGTCTACCCTTAAGTTCCCCACCATGTTATCACCCGTGAACGTTCTTAATCTCTTGTGCCCATCCTTCCCTGAATTAACCTCCCCTTTTGCTTTATGCTTCATATCTGCTGACAGTTTAAAATTTTTCTTGTCCATTTGTTTGTTTGTTTTCCCTCTATCCCTCATATAAGTGAGAGCATCCAGTATTTCTCTATTTTTTTCTGGCTTATTTCTGCTAACATGATTCCTTATAGGTCCATCCATGTTGCTATGAATGACATAAGTTTGTCTTTTTTGATTGATGAATAATATTTCATTGTGTACATAAACCACAAGTTTCTCAACCATCGTCTGTTTTGTGACATTTGGTTTGTTTCCGAATCTTGGCTATTGTAAATAGTGCTACAGTAAACATCTGAGTACAGGTGTCCTTTTGAATTAGTGTTTTTTTATCCTTTGGGAAGATTCCCAGAAGTGTGATTGCTAGATCCAATGGTAGTTCGATTTTCAGTAGTTTAAGGGTCCTTCATGAGCTTTCCATAGTGGCTGGACCAGTTTGCATTCCCACCAGCAGTGTAAAAGTATTCCTTTCTCTCCATATCTTGCCAGCACTTGTTGTTACCTGATTTTTTTATATGGACCATTTTTACTGGTGTGAAATGGTATCTCATTGTGATATTGATTTGCATTTCCCTGAGTATTAGTGATGTTGAGCATTTTTTCATATGCCTATTGCCATTTGTATTTATTCTTTCTAAAAGTGGTTTTTTTTAGCTCTTTACTGGGCTTTGACTGGACTTTTTGCTTTGTTTTTGGAAGTTATGTGAGTTCTTTGTGGATGTTTGTTATCATACCCTTATCTCTTGTATGGAGGGCAAAAATATTTTTCCCATTTGGTTGTGTTTCATTTTGTTTTGGGTATTGTCTCTTTAGCTTCTCTTTGCAGAAGCTTTTTAGTTTGATGTAGTCCCAGCTGTTTGTTTTCCTTCATTTTTTAGCATCTGTAGATGTGTCCTGAAAAAGGTTTCTGAAGTGTAAGTCTTGGAGTGTTTTGCCCATATACTCTTCTATATATTTTATGTATTCCGATCTTATATCCAAGTCTTTTATCCATTTTTGAGTTGGTTTTTGTACATGGTGTGAGGGAGTAATCTAGATTCATTCTTTTGCATGTTTCAGTACAGTATTCCCACCACCATTTATTGAAGAGATTATCCTTGTTGCATTGTTTTTTGTCCCTTTGTCATAGATTAGTTGATCGTACACATGTGGCTTTATTTCTGGACTTTCAATTCTGTTCCTTTGGTCTGTGTGTCTGTTTTTATTCCAGTACCATGCTGTTGTAATTATTATGACTTTGTAGTATAATTTAAAGTCTGAGGGTGCAGTCCCTCCATTCTCCTTTTCGTCAGGAGAGATTTGGCTATTTGTGGTTTTTTATTATTACATATGAATTTCAATAGTATTTGTTCTATTTCTTTCAAGAATGTCATTGAGATTTTTTATTGAAATTACATTGCATCTGTATATTGCTTTTGGTGGGATGGCCATTTTGATAATGTTGATTTTTCCAATCAATGAGCAGTGTCTTTTCATTTCTTTGTGTCATCTATTTCTTTTAGCAATGTTTTATACTTCTGTTTGTATAGGTCTTTCACGTCTTTTGTTAAGTTTTTTCCGAGGTATTCAATTTTTGTTGGTACAATTGTAAATGGTGTGGTTTTCTTAATTTCTTCTACTTCGGACTGATTTTTTTTTTTTTTTTTTTTGCATATAAGAAGGCAGCTGATTTTTGTGTGTTAATTTTGTGACCAGCTGCCTTCCTGAAATAATTTATTATTTTCACTAATTTTCTGTAGAGTTTTTAGGGTCTCTTATATAAATTACCATATTGTCTGCAAACAGTGATAATTTTACTCCCTCTTTCCCTATTAGGATTCTTTGTCTTTCTCTTGCCTTATTGCTCTATGTAGGACTTCCAGTATTATATTGAAAATCAGTGGTAAAAGTGGACAGCTTTGCCTTATTCCCAATCTCAAAGGGAAAGCTTTCAGTTTTCAACATTTAGGATGACACTGTCTATGGGTTGTCATATATTGCTTTTATTATGTTAAGGTATGTTTCTTCTATTCCCAGAATTTTGAGGACCTTCATCATAAATGGATGTTGCACTTTGGCAAATGCTTTCTCAGCATCTATTGATATGATCATGTGGTTTTATTTGTCTTTTTGTTGATGTGTTGGATTATATTGATTGATTTTTGAGTGTTGAACCATCCTCGTTTCCTGGGATAAATCCCACTTGGTCATGGTGGGTGTATTATCTTTTCAATGCATTGCTGGATTCTATTTGCTAGGATTTTGTTGAGAATTTTTGCATGTTTGTTCATTAGGGAGACTGGCCTGTGCTTTTTTACTTTGTGTGTTATTTTTGTTTGGTTTTGCTATTACTGTGATGTTGGATTTGGCAGTATTCCTGATTTCTTTTTTTTTTTTTTAAAGAATTTTTGTTAGATAGGCAACAGTTCATCTCTGAATGTCTGGTAGAACTCATTTGTAAATCCAGCTGGTTCAAGGTTTTTGTTTCTGGGGAATGATTTTATTACTGTTCAATTTAACTGTTTGAGTTTGGTTTATTTAAGCTTTCCATGTCTTTATCCAGTTTTGGGTGGATGTATGCTTCTAAAAATTTGCCCATCTCTTTGAGTTTGTTGAACTTGTTTGCATATAGATGTTCATAGTAACCTCTAATTATCTTCTGGATTTCTGCTTTGTCTGTTGTAATTTCTCCTCTTTCATTCTTGATTCTATTTATTTGTATTTTCTCCCTTTTCTTCTCTATAAGCCTGGCTAGGGGTTTATCTATTTTTTTTATCTTTTCAAATAATCAGCTTTTTGTTTCATTGATCTTTTGGATTGCCTTTTTAATCTCGATATAATTTATTTCTGATTGAATTTTTATTATCTCCTTTCTTCTACTTTCAGTCAGATTTTTTTGCTGTTCCTTCTTTAGTTCTCTCAGATGTCAGACTAGGTTGTTTCTTTGGATAATTTCTTGTTTCTCGATGTGGAACTCTATTGCTTTAAATCTCCCTCTTATTACTGCCTTTGTAGCATCCCATATATTCTGGAACCTTGTATCTTCATTGTCATACATCTCAAAATATTTATTAATTTTTCTTTGATTTCCTCATTAATTCACTCTTTTTCCTGTAGTTATGGCTTCAGTCTCCATGAAACATGAGATTTCTAGTCCTTTTCATGGTTGATTTCTAGTTTGATACCTTTTTGGTCAGACAAAATAGATGATATGCATTCAATCTTCATGAATTTGTTGATGCTGGTCTTGTGGTCCAGTACATGACTGATTCTAGAGAATGACCCATGTGCACTATATGTACTAAGTTTTTAGGGAATACAGTGTCCTATGGATGTCTGTTAGATCCATTTAGCCTAAGTGTTCATTTAGAGTTACTGTGACCTTGTTTACTTTTTGTTTTATTGATCTATCTCTTGATGAGAGTGAGAAATTGAAGTCTTCTACCAACTATGTATTTTCTCTAATGTCTGTTTTTCAAAGATGTTAACAACTGTCTGATGTATTTTCGTGTTCCTTTATTCGGTGCATGTACATTAATGAGTGTTATGTCTTCCTGGTATATTAATCCCTTAATCACTATGTAGTGGCCACCTGTGTCTCTTGTCACCTTTTTTAGTTTGAAGTCAATTTTGTCAGATATAAATATGTCTATTCCTGCCTTCTATTGGGTTCACTTGCTTGCAGGATTGTTTTCCAACTCTTTACTTTCAATCTTTATTTGTCTTTAGGAGTTAGGTGTGTTTCCTGGAGACAGCAGAAGGATAGGTTCTGTTTTTTTCCATTCTGTTACTGTGTCTTTTTATTGATGCATTTACTTAACATTTAGGGTGATTGTTGATATGTGTGGGTGGCCCATGTTGTCATTTTGTTTTTCCTTTTGTTGTCCTATTTATTACCTTGTTATGTTTTTCTTGTTTGTTCCTCTGTTGGTTTAAATTTTATTTTATTACTTATTTATTTGTTTTTGAGCCTAGGTCGCACTGTTTTGCCCAGGGAACCGCAGGCTCACGTTGCCCAGGGTACCATGGACTCAAGTGATTCCCATCCTCAGCTTCCCAGGTAACTGGGATTCCAGGCACGTGCCACAACACCCAGCTATTTTTTGAGACTAGGTCTTGCTGTGTTACCCCCAGCAGGTCTCGAACTTGCAGACTCAAGTGATTCCCAGTCTCAGCCTCGCTTCATAGGCTTTGATTAAAGGCACATGTCACTGTGCCCGGCTGGTTTAAATTTTAAAACTTCTTGTAATGTATCTTGAATGGGGATGGGGAGGTTTAAGAAGTGAATTTCTGAAGATTCTCTTTGTCTGAGAAGGTCCATCTTTTTCCCTCAAAGATGAATGAGAACTTTGCAAGATAAAGTATCCTCAGCTGTTTTTTTTTTCTTTTCTTGGAGTTTGTTGACTATTTTGCTCCATTTTCTTTTTGTTCAAAAAGTATCTTCCAAGAAGTCTGATGTAGTCATAATTGGTTTTCCTTTATATATTATCTGTTTCTTGCCTCTTGCTAGCTTTATTATGTTCTCTTTGTCTTAGATTTTTTGAAGTTTTACTATTATATGTCCTGCAGTAGTTTTGCTTTCATTGTGGTGATTTGGTGTTTAGCTTCCTTATGTCTATTTTTGTTTCTTGAAGTTTTGTTTATTGTTTGAATAAACAATATTGAAGTTTTGTTTATTGAAGTTCTCTTCAATTATTTCCTTGAATAGTTTATCAGTTCTTTTGTCTCTCTCCTTTCCTTCTGGTATTCCCATAGTTCTAATGCTTCCTTTCCTCATGGTGTCAGATAGTTTTTGAATGTTTTTTCAGTCATCTTCCTTTGCACCTCTCCCTCCTTTGTTTTTTAAATTCTTTTTACCTCTGCATCTTCAAGAGTACTGCTATGTCCTTTCATTTCTTCTATTCTTCCTTCATGGGTAAAGTTCCTCTGTTTTTGTTAAAGTTTTATTTTCATTATTTAGTTTATTGATTGTATTCTGCGTATCATTCTTTTTCTATTGTACCTTTTCTCTTAAATCTTTCAGTGTTTTCCTTATGGTGACTCTGAATTCTTTTTCAGTCAGGTTGAAATAGTCCTCTATGTCCATGCTGTTGATTTCAGGAGACTGACTTTCTTACTGTGGTGTATTATTCCCTGGAACATTCTTTTGATCTTTTGTGATTTTCTTCCATCCTATAGTTTGTCTTCAGGTTTGTTCTGCCCATGATGCCCCCGTGCCACTGGTGTTGGTCAGCATGATTACTTGAAGATCTTGCTGAATTGTAGATGTATCTGGGATGCTGTGGTTGGTGTGCAGAGGTAGCTGTATAGGTCCTTACCACTCTCTCCTCAGCTTCTGTTATCTGGTGCATTTCTGATGGCAAGCAGGGGTTCTGGTCCCTCCTATCCAGTTGTTTTGGGCTACTAGGGTTGGAGCTGGATGTTCCTTCAATTTCTGTTTGGGTTTGTGACTGCTGGGTGAATGATGTCAATGGGCAGGGTCAGCAGATTAATGCTATGGCAGGAGGGCTTGAGTGTGAAGCTTTCCCGAAGCTCCTGCCTGGGTACTCTTCTGTTGTGGCAAGTGCTGATATGAGCTATGACTTGCCCTTGAACCTCCTGTCCAACCCCCACTTTGAGGAGGGTCCCAGGAATGGTCTGGGGTAGTTTGGGGTCCTATGTGGTAGATGCTCTGATAAGCACAAAGTCAGCTGTGAGGTACCTGCTGGCTGCCTGGAGTGAACTTCTGTTTTCAGTTGTTAGGTTCTTCTAGGTGTGGCCCACTGGGTGGACTGTTGGGCTTAATGGGCTACTCTTCCCAAGGTCTTTCTGTTTTGAAGTTGTGGCTCTGGGAGAGATGAGAAATGGAAAAAGGACAGAGAAAGAAAGAAGGAAGGAAAGAAGAAAAAGGAGAAAAAAAGAAAGAATGGGGGAAAGAAGAAAAAGAAAGAAAAAAATGTAAAATTGAGTAATGTTCAAAGGAAAAATAAGTGGAAGAAGAGAAAGAAAAAAATATGAGAAAAAAGGATAAGAAAAAGGATGAGAAGAAAAATAAGGAATAAACAATAGTAAGGATAGGGAGATAGGAAAACAGAGCAGAGAAGAAATCAGAAGGACAGACAAAAAAATACCCAAGGCAAAACAGGATAAAAACAAACAAACCAAACCACCAAAAAAAATTGTGTGGAGAAATGGGCATTTTGTTGTCCCCCTTTCCACCCTTAGGTGGAGGGGCTCTTTCCTGCTTAGTTGTGTGCACTACTTAGCTGAACTTTCTCTTTTCTAATGTCCCTCTGGGGGAGGATTTCTCCCCAGAAATCCTGGGTAATTTCTCCCCAGAAAGCTGGGTAAATTTTCCTTAGAGGATAAGCTTTTAACCTTCCTGAACTTTCTAGGGCACCTTCAGGGACCAGGTGTGTGGGGAGGGGACTTCTGCTCCTGGGCTCAGTGTAAGTACAGGCAAAGGCTTCTCACCTATGAACCAGCAGTGGCGTAGACTCGATCCCCTGAGTCCCCCCCCCCCCATGTATCAATGTCCCCAGTTGTAGTCACGGTGGTCCCAGATAGCTGTGGGTGCCCTCTCTGGTGGTTTGCTGGTGGCTGATGTGGTGGTTTCCTCCAAGGAGCTGCAAGCAGCTGCAGTGTTGCTACATGGTTTCAGTCTCCTGAGTCCTCCCAGCAACCAAGGTCTTACCAGCTGGGGTTAATTGGTATTGGGGTAAGGAGGTGCTGCTGCTGCTGTTGCTGTTGCTGTTGTTGCTACTGCTGCTGCTGCTGCTGAGGGCAGTGGTTCCAGCTGACTCTGGGGGCCTCCTTGGCAGTGCACCAATGGCAGAGATGGCTGCTGGCCTTAGAGGAGCTGCTACTCTCTGAGTAGTTCTAAAATTGGGTTGAAAAGGAAGGAAAAGCCTTCAACTTATAAGCACAGGTCCATATCACCTGCGCATAGCAGTTGCCACTCAAAATACAGTTTAACAAAGGATTTTATTAACAAGGGTGTTCAACAGGGAAAATGAAAAGTCCGTAAAACCACAAGTGGCAGCTATCTTACCCCAGTCACCATTCTGAGTCCCAAAGGTCTCAAAGACACAGTCCAAGATGGTGCCCCTTTGCTCCTCCAAACCTCAGAGGTAGGCACTCAAGAGTCTCTTCAGGTTGCATGTTGGCTCAGCACTTTCTCCAGGTTGCCTCTCCTTCACCCTCACATGGCTTCTTACCCTTCAAGGCCCAATGCTGGAAGACCCCTGGAAGGCTCCATTCCCATGTCCTTCTCCAGGTGCCAAAAACCTCTGAGCTATAGCTTAACATGGTTCTGCTTCTCATACAAATCCTCTCCCAGCTGCTTCCTCTGGCAGTTTAACTGCTACAACCCAAGAGTGGTGGAGGGGCACCCAGTTTCAGTCTGATGTCCTTGGGCTTTCACTCCTGGTTTTTGATCTTCCTGAAGGTGATCTGCTCATCCGTTGCAAGGGTCTGAGATTTTCTGGGATGTTATATCAGTCCTTTCCTCCTTTTTTAAAAGCTATGTTTTTCAGGACAGTGATTGCTTTCAGTATCCCTGTTCTGCCATGTTGTGGGCATGTCTGCTTGTAGTACTCTTTTCCAACCCTTTACTTTGAGCATATGCTTGTTTTTGGAGTTTATGTGTAACTGCAGGAGACAGCAGAAGTTTGGATTCTGTTTTCTGTTCACCTACTCTGTGTCTCTAAATTGGTGAGTTTATTACATTTACTTTGAATGTTATTATTGATATGTGATAGTCTGTGACTGCATTTTATTCTTATTTTTTGTGGGCTAATCTATTTTCTTGTTTAGTTCTTTGTGTAAGTGAATTTTTTCAGTTTCAATGTGTAAGTTCTTTTAAATATTTCTTTGAGTGGTGGGTTAAGTGGTTGACAGTTTTTCTCTTTAGGTATTTGGAACATGCCATTCCATTTTGTTCTCCCTCATAGTGTTTATTTAGAGATGTCTGATGTTAGCCTGATTGGAGTACCTTTTAAAGTTACCTGCTTCTTTTCTCTTGCAAGCTTTGATATTCTTTCATTGTCTGAAGTCACGAATGTTTCATTTCTATATGTCTTCATGCTGGTCTCATTTTATCTAGGTATATGGTGGTTCTTTTTACTTCCTTTTCACTTATTCCAGCTCTATGTTCAGGACATTTTCTTCCATTATTTCTTTAAATATATTTTATGTTCTTTTCTCTTTCTCATTCCCCTCTGATATTTCCATTATCCTTGTGATGTCTTTTCTCATGGTTTCAGAAAATTCTCAAAGTGTTTCTTCATTCTCTTTGTTTCTTTATCTGGATTCCTTGTACATTTGTATCTTCATTACATTGACTTATTCTTCCACTTGATCTTTTCTACTTCTATGACATCCTCCTGAATTTAATTTTCATTTCCCATGTTTCTCTTTTAAAATCTTGACACTCCATATTTATCTTATTTAGAGCTTCACTGTCTTCAGTTCATTGACTTCATTTCTAAAGATGTTCATTTATTTTTCTGAATTTTCTTCCATTTATTGGAATTTCTTTATCATTGTGTTTCTTTCTCTGATAGGGAGTCTCTGTCTCTGATAGGTTCCTTATCTATGAATTAATGCTCTAGAGATTTTTTCTCCATGTGTAGTACTTTTCCTTGATAACTTATGTTGCTGTTTGTTGGGTTTTTCTTTCTCCCCTTTATTAGCTTTGGAATCCAGATGCTGTATATGGGACCTCCTCTGGGCATGACTCTTCTTTCCCCATTGGCCAGTATCATCTGTCTAAGTGAGCAACTTGCAAAGTCTCATAGGAGGTTGCAAGTCTCTGATCAATCTGTGCAGGTGCTGGTGGAGTCTCATAGGCAGTAAAGAGTTCTCTGGTCATTCTGGCCTCATCCCTAGTGCAGGTCCAGAGTACTGAAGCTGTGACCCCAATATGGGCAGTGCATTTGTTCATAAAGTTTAGGCATTGCCTTTAGCTGTGTTTGAGAAACATAGAGATAAAAGATAGCCTAAACAGGATAAGAGTACTTCCTTGTTTTACTTAGTTGAAATCCTGGGTGGAGAAGAGAAAATGAATCACCAAGAGGGTGTGTAGAGGGAAATTGGAGCTTCTGCTTTTCTGGAGGGGAGAAGAGGGAAAAAAAAGGATATAAAAAGAGTTGAGCAGAGACTGGTGGAGAGAGACTTCTTGGGAAGAGGAGAGACATGAGAAGTTTGGTAGTCCAAGTGATCAGGCTGGGTGGAAACCCGATGGAAGAATGAACTTGTGGTGGCAAGGAGCCATGGTGTGATTGTGGCCGGCAGAAGAACAGCTGGTGTGTAGAGTGTGGCACCACAGCAAGGTGGTATGGAAATCTGGTTCCTGGATATAGCCAGGAATTTGGAAAACTGATTTGTGCATCAGCATTTGTTGAAGAAGAGCTTTGGAGAAGTGGAGCAGCTTGGAATACTGGAAAGAGAGGAAGCAAAGAAAAGATGCTGGAGAAAGAATGAACTTTACAAAGTGCCTGCCTAAGGTTTGGAGGGGCAAAGGGGCACTATTATGGACATGTGTCTTTGGGACTTTTGGGACTAAAAATGGTGACTAGGGTAAGATAACTGGCCCCTTGTGGCTTTGAAGCTTTTTGTTTTTCCTGTTATTCTTTCTTGTAAATAAAACCCTGTTAAATTGCATTTGACTGGCAGCTACTATGTGTGGGTTGGTATGAACCTGAGGGAACCTGGGTAGCAGAAGCTGCATTTTAAAAGTGATGTTTTTTTTTTCATGTGGCTTGTTGGTTGGTTGGAAGGTCTACCCCTTTTGCATCCGATTTCAGCATCACTGATATCTATAGGTGTTGGTAGTGTGTTCTGTGAGGTCACAAGGCCTCTGGCCACTCTGGTACCATCTATGGCCCAGGTACAGATATTTTCCTGTCTCTGTGAGCACTGTCAATTTCTCATAAGAGATTGCAAGGCCTCTGACTTCTCTGACACCTTCTTCAACATGAGTTCAGAGTCTCACTGGTTCTAGCAGGAACTGTGGGGTCCCACAGAAGTTACAAGGCCTCTGTTCATCTGAGCAGTGCTTGTTGGAACCTGATTTGAGGTTGTGTAGTCTTTGGCAACTTGATACCCCCACCGCCCCGATGTGGGAGGATCATGAGTCCTTAGCTGGTCCTGACTGACTTTTCCTTAATTATTTTTATTTTCTTTTACTATTTTTTTTACAATATGGGATTTCTCCCCTCAAGCACAGTCACAATGTTTTCCCACCACCAAATTGCCCCAGTCCTCTAGAACACTACACAGTACTCTCCTTCCCTTACCTCTCCTTACTTACCCTGTCTTCCGCCTCCTACGTGAATGTCTTAGATCTACAGTCTGTTTTAAGGGCTGCAGTCTGACTTTAAATGAAATGTTCTTAAAAGCTTTGATTTGCAATAAAAAAATTTTGTTGTAACATTATGAACTGTACTGCTTGCTGTCGTAGAGAAAACAGCTGTTTTAAATTCTGAACTGAACATTTTTTAATGTTCATTAGCAGTTTGGAGTCCTTCCAATCATTAGTGCACTACTCAACAAGGGAGACCTGAATCAGGGAGTAAAAGCCTTAAGATAATGCATTAATTTTTCTGTTCTTTTTCCTAGAATTGCTAATTAAGTTTTTTAAATGTAATTAACAGCAAGTATGTTGAATTCTTTGAAAGAAAAAAAATCTCATTTACAGCCCAAAATGATTTGTTAAAACTATTAAGACAGTGTGACCTTTCTTTTTTTCTTTTATAAGTAAGGATTTTGTATTTGTCTTTAGTGGTCCAAGATTAAGTTTCAAGAGAACATATCAGCTCCTTGTTTGTTTTGAAATTCTAATATTGGCATAGAAGAGAGTTATTTTATCTATTATTCCTTTTCCAATGAAAATAAAATTTTCTGTTTTGGAGAAACACTGTTGACTCTTATGTGTTCTCTCTGTCTTTCTCTCCTTCCTTCCCTGTCTCCTTTTCCTCCTTCTTCATCCTCCCACTCCAACCTCCTATTGCTCCCTTCTTCTCTCTGGTTCCTTTGTATGCCCTTGTTAGAATACACAGTGACTTGCAGTTAGTGAAAGTGATGTTTAATAAGAAAGTTGTGTCTAATAGAAGTTATATTCTAAGCAAAGGAAAGGTACTAAAAAGATTATATGGAGCCTTCAAATCTAGAAAATGGAATAATAATGCAGTTTATGAAAGTTGTATTGCGAAGTTAAGGAGTGATACATTAATATTTTTATATTTGTATCATTGTTTTCTGGTAATTGGTCACAATCTTTTTGTATAACTTATTTATTTTATTATGGTAATGTTGGTTTATAATATTGTTTGTGATTTAGAGGTATAGGATCACACATGTCAGGCATATTTTTGTGACCACAACACACACACCAACACAGCACCCACAGCAGTCCACCAGAATCCATTGCACCCTTTCCCTACTTTGTTAGCCTTAAGTCTACAAACAGCTTTCTAGGGTTTGTTATTGGCTTGGTTTTATTTGATCCTTTGTTTTGTTTCTCTATATTCTACATATAAGTGAAACCATCTGTCTTGTTTTTCTACTTCTGACTTATTTCACTTAGCATAATAACCTTCAGTTCCATCCATGTTGTTACAAATGGCAAGAGTTTTTTTTTAATAACTGAATAATATTTCCTTTTGTACATATACCACATCTTTCCACACCTTCCTGAGTTAATCAGCTGTCTGTGGGCATTTAGGTATTTTCCATAGCATAACTATTGCAGTTAGTGTTTCAGTGAAAATATGAGTACATACATACCTTCTAATTAGTATTTTTTGTTCTTCAGAATATTTTTCATTCTAGATATGTAATGGTAGAATTATTATGGCAAATCTGTTTTCAGTGTTTTGAGAAATCTTCAATAGTCTCCACAGGGTCTGGACCAGTCTATATTCCCAACAACATTGTACCAACCATTCCTTTTCCTCTACCTCCTTGCCAATACTTTCTGCTTCTAGTTTTATTGATTAGGGCTATTCTTACAGGTATATGTAGTAGCTCATTGTGGTTTTGATTTGCATTTCCCTAATAACAAGTGATGGTGAACATTTTTTCATGTGTCATTGGCCATCTGTATGTCTTTGGAAAAGTGCTATTTAATAGCTCTTTGCCCATTTTTATTGTTAGTTTTTGTTTTTGTTGTCATTGAACAATTATTTGTAGATCTTGGCCTACAAAGAATTGATGTGTAAATATTTTCTACCATTCAGTTGGTCATCTTTTTTGTTTTAATTATAATCTCGTTCAATGTGCAGAAGCATTTAGCTTGATGTTGTCCAATTGTCTGTTTTTTTCCTAACCACCCTGCATGTGATTAAGTGTATAGTACATTTAGTTATAGACCATAAATACCTCCCTCCTCCATAAAAATACAATTTTGAATTCCATAATTTAAAGAGAATTTGAAAATATCAATGTGGGTACAAAAGGACACCTGTGCTTGGATGTTCATTGCAGCACTATTTATAATTGCAAGGACATGGAAACAACCCAAATGCCCCAGAACAGAAGAGTGGATGAAAAAGATGTGGTATATATACACAATGGAGTATTACTCATCAATTAAAAATGACAAATTTGATGAATTTATAGACACCTGGATGTACCTAGAAGAAATCATTCTAGCAGAAATGAGCCAGATAGAAAGGGACAGAAACCAAATGGTTTCACCAGGGACTGAAATGATGTAAAATAATACTAATAATAATAAAGCAGATATTGGTAAAAAAATAATAAAGAGAATTTGAAAAAAATATTATTTAAAGCTTAAAAAGCAAATGGAGTCATTGTGCCTTTTAGAGACTTGTCAAGAGAACAAATAAAAACAATTCACTTTTAAGGCGAAAGTGAAGAGATGAGCTAACTGGTTTCCTTTAGACTAGTAAGTTGTCAGTAGTTTCAACTGATAGTTTATCCAAGATTTTTTGTGAATTCTTCAAATAGTCTTGAGTCCCAGAGGTTTTGCAAGCAGTGAGACAGTCTCTCTGTTCTAAAATACACCCAGCAGAATAATAAATATAGTGGTGGAAATGTACAGAAGAAAAAATTTTGGTTGTTTTTAAGCAGAAAAATAAAACGATGTTTTTAAAAAGTACACTAAAATTGCTTTAGCAGTTGCTCTAGAAATTTCCTTTAGATGACTTTAAATGTGGCTGTTTTAAATTCATGAGACAACTGAAAATCTGCACCACTGTTCAAACAATTGTGGGATCTAGCAACCAATTATTCAGTATTTTAACTTTGGCCCTCCGTTTTTAATAATAATAATGATGTCACTTTTGTGAAAAGCTCAAAAGCATTTATTACAACTTTGCAAATTTCTTTATTTAGGCTTGAAAGTTCTGTAATCCAGATAATGATAATATTAAATACAACTTTAAAAGAACAAAAGCAGTGACAGAGTTAAGTGAAGTGACCAAGATTGCATTACTTGTCAGTGGGATAGTGAGGGATTTTATTTGTTTTCTATTGTCATAGTAAGAATTTACTATAATTTACTAGTTCAAAATAGAAGTCAGGAAGACAATGCAAAAGATTAATGATGCCAACAAATGGTTCTTTGAAAAGAAAATCAGCAAAATATACACAATTTTAGCTAGACTGAGGAAAAAAGAGGTAAAATTTCAATAAATAAAATCATAAACAAAAAAGTATTCACTAGTGAGACCTTAGGAATATAGATGATCATTAAAGACTACTGTGAATGTCTTTATGTCCAAAATTGAAAATTTGAATATATAAATTCTTAGAAAATTTCAATTTCCTAAGTCTGAATTAGAAAGAGATAGGAAACCTGAACAGACTAGCTATTAGCATGGTAATTTAAACTGTAGTCAGAATCTCCCAAAGACCAAATGCCCTTGAGCAGGTGATTTTACTATTGAGTTCTGCCAAATCTTCAAAGAGAAATTGTTATTTATCTTTCTCAAGCTCTTCCAAATATTGAAGAAGTGAATGCTCCCAAACACATTTTATATGGCCAAAACTACTGATACCAAAAGCAGACTAAGACATCACATTCACACACACTGAAGTACAGAAAAATATTCCTGAATAATACATATACAAAAATCTCCAAGAAAATCTTAGCAAATTGGATTCAACAATATATTGAAAATATCATACATACATCATGCCCAAGTGGATTTTTTCCCCAGGAATGCAAGGATGGTTCAACATATGAAAATCAATGTAATTCACCATGTTGATAAAATGAAAGAGAAGAATTATATGATCATATCAATAGATATAGAGAAGGTATTTGACAAGATTCAACATCCACTTATGATAAAGACTCTTAGTAAAATGGGAGATAGGTGGAACATACTGCAACATAATAAAGATCATATATGCCAAACCTAGTCATCATACTTAGTGGTGAGAAACTGAAATTTCCACCCCCTCCAAGATCAGATACATCTTAAATAGTATTTATGACAAAGATTTCCACTGTCCCCTGACCAGCAAGCAGGTGGTAGCTGACCATCCCAAGCACTTTCCTTAACCCTGCTCTTTATGTTGCTTCTGAGATGTAGGATTTTGGAGAAAGATTCATTACAGTTCTCATTCCAGTTCCATTTTTATGCAAATTTCAACTAAGGGTTTGGAAATCATTGAGAGGAAGGTTAGCTAAGTAGAGCTGGCTTATAAAGAGATGTCTACTCTTCTGGGGGGAAGTAGGAGATATTCTAAACTTTCCTTCTATCCCCAAATTTCTGGCTTCATAAAGACTATTTTAGCAGGAGTCTGTGAATGAAAATTGTCCACTCAATATTTTAGAAAAAGAGTCTTTATGCCAACAAAAACTCATACATACATACATATTAATAAATGAATTTGCAGGTAAAGTTTTATTTGTAATTGTGGACTCACTTCTACATTCTTTATTCATTTAATACAACTGTGAAGCACAGTGTAACACGGCTTTTTTTGTGAGGAGATTTGAAATTCATTTTGTATATATTGGTTAATCTTTGGAGGCACTAACATCAAACTATTTTGTTCCTTTATTAATTAATTAATTAATAATTCAAAAAAAATTTTGTGGGAAGAAAACAAGTTACATAGATAGGTATACATATTACAATACCATAATTACAAAATTATAACCATGCAAAATAATATGTTATTTACTGATGTGTGATTTAAAAGTTTCAAATACCACTGGCAAGGCAAACATCAGATCCAGTGTACTAATTATTATTTCTGGGAATATATAATGGGGAATAGGGTAGAAGAGATATCCACAGAGAATGTCAACTATCTCTGTGATGGTTGTTCTTTTTTTTTAAATTTAATTTAAATCTTAAAAATTTGCATACATATGTATTTATATTTATATTACATTATTGCATTATTGTGTACCCCGGGATTTCCCACTTCACTAACACCTGTTTACCATCCTGATCTTTTGTGCTCTTCACCTCCCCCACCTTCTTCCCCCTCCTCCTCTCTTGCTCAATTGTTCAGTCCCATTGGTTGTTTTTATTTTTTCCTATTTGTTTGTTTGTTTTTCCCTATATCCATCATATAAGTGAGAGCTCCTGTATTTCTCTGTTTCTTTTTGACTTATTTCTGCTAATATGAGTCTTTCTAGTTTCATCCATGTTGCTGCAAATGACATGCGTTTGTCCTCCTTGGTTGATGCGTAGTATTCCATCGTATATATGTACCACATTTTTTTTTTTTTAGCCAATCAACTGTTTTGGGCATTTGATTTGTTTCCAAAGCTTGGCAATTGTAAACAGAGCTGCAATGAACATGCGTGTACAGGTGTCCTTTTGAATTAATGTTTTCATGTCCTCTGGGTAGATTCCTAGTAGTGGGATTGCTGGGTCAAATGGTAAGTCCACTTTCAATTGTTTGAGGGTCCTCCATACAGTCTTCCATAGTGGCTGGACCAGTTTGCACTCCTACCAGCAGTGTTAGAGTGTTTCTTTTTCTCCACATCCGCACCAACATTTGTTGTTGTCTGTTTTATTTATATGGGCCATTCTTACTGGTGTAAGATGGTATCTCAGTATGGTGTAAGATGGTATCTCAGTATGGTTTTAATTTGAATTTCCCTGATTATTAGTGATGTGGAGCATTTTTTCATATACCAATTAGCCAGTTGTATCTCCTCTTTGGTGAATTGTCTTTTTAGTTCTTCTCCCCATTTTTTGACTGGGTTTTTTGCTTTGTTTTTGTTGAACTGTAGGAGCTCTTTGTGCATCATTGTTATCAAACCCTTGTCACTTGTCTGGAGGGCAAAAATTTTCTCCCAGTTGATTGGGTTTCTTTTTGTTTTGTTTATTGTCTCTTTTGCTGAACAGAAACTTTTTGTTTGATATAGTCCCAGCTGTTTATGTTTTCCTTTTCATTTTTTTGCCATCCATAGTTGTTTCCCAAAATGGATTTCTGAGGTGAAATTCATGAAGGGTTTTGCCTTCATAAATAAAATTGATAACACCCTTGCAAGGCTTACAAAGAAGAGAGAAAACTCACATATATAAGATCATAAATGAAAAGGGAGATATTACAAAAGACCCAGCAGAAATCCAAAAGATAATTAGAGACTACTACGAACATCTCTATGCAAACAAATACAGCAACCTGGAAGAGATGGACAAATTCATAGAATAATGCAGCCATCCAAAATTGAACAAAGAAGAAATAGAAAACTTAAACAGGTCAATCACAAGCAGTGAAATGGAGGCACTCATCAGAACTATCCGTAAAAACAATAGCCCAGGTCCAGATGGTTTCACAAATGAATTCTGTCAAACTTTCAAAGAGGAACTAACACCGGAACTGTTAAAACTCTTTCAAAAAATTGAGAAAGAAGGAAAGCTACCAAATACCTTCTATGAAGCAAACATTATACTAATTCCAAAGCCAAATAAAGATAGTGCAAAGAAAGAGAAGTATAGACCAATCTCCCTAATGAAAACAGATGCAAGAATTCTAAACAAAATCCTGGAAAAACAAATTCAACATTGCATAAAAAGGATTATCCATCATGGCCAAGTGGGATTCATCCCAGGGGCACAGGGATGGTTCAACATCTGAAAATCAATCAACATAATCCACCACATCAACAGAGAAAAACAAAAACCATATGATCATATCAATAGATGTGGAAAAAGCATTCGATAAAGTTCAGCATCCTTTCATGATGAAAGCCCTGGAAAAAATTGGTATAAAAGGAACATACCTCAACATAATAAAAACTATATATGACAGACCCACAGCAAATATCATCCTCAATGGGGAAAAACTGAAATCATTCCAATTAAGGTCTGTAACCAGGCAAGGATGCTCACTCTCTCCACTCCTTTTCAACATAGTTCTGAAAGTTCTAGCTAGGGCAACAAGGCAAGAGAAAGACATAAAAGGAATCCGAATAGGGAACGAAGAAATAAAGGTATCATTATATGCAGATGATATGATACTCTATGTAGAGAACCCAGAAAAATCGACAGAAAAGCTGATTGAAATAATAAACCGATTCAGTAAGGTAGCTGGATACAAAAGCAACACACAAAAATCAACAGCATTCATATATGCAAAGAATCAGAAGAAGAAATTAAAAAAAACACCCCATTTATTATTGCACCAAAGAAAATCAAATACTTGGGAATTAACCTAACAAAAGGCGTAAAAGACCTATACAAAGAAAAATATAAAACATTCTTAAAAGAAATAGAAGATGATGTTGAAAAATGGCAAGACATTTCCTGTTCATGGACTGGAATAATCAACATTATCAAAATGGCAATACTACCAAAGGCAATCTACAGATTTAATGCAATTCCAGTCAAGATCACAATGACATATTTTAAAGAGATAGAACAAAAATTACTGAAATTCATATGAAACAACAAAAGACCCCGAATAGCCAAAACCCTTTTGACAAACAGAAGAGAGAATGGAGGTATTACTATTCCAGACTTCAAACTATACTACAGAGTCGTAATACTTAAAATAGCATGGTACTGGTACAAAAACAGACAAACAGACCAGTGGATCAGAAACGAATACCCAGAAATAAAACCACACATATATGGTCAACTAATCTTTGACAAAGGGGCAAAAACATACTCTGGAACAAGGATAGCCTCTTCAGTAAATGGTGCTGGGAAAAATGGATCAAAACTTGTAAAAAAATGGACCAGGACAACACCCTCACACCCTGTGCAAAAATTAACTCAAAATGGATAAAGGACCTGGAAGTGAGACCTGCAACCATAAAATACATAGAACAAACTATTTTTTACTAAAAAAAATTTTTTAGGCAATGTTGGCTAACAACATAACCTATCTTTTACTATCTTTTTTTAGGGTTATTTAAGTTCACAGTTCTTGGAATGTGTGTTGTTCTACCACACCACCATCAAAACACCAACAATCCTCAAGAACAGTCCATTAGGCCCTCTCCCACACTATTTATCACTCTCTCTGGAATCCTTAGCTCTGCAGTAACATTTTCTGAGGTTTGTTTTGATTTAGTTTTGTCTACCCATTTACATTGTTTCTTTGCATTCCATGTAAGAATGGAATGATCAGTTACTTGCGTTTTTCCTTCCCATTTACTTTGATTATGCCCCTCCATTTCGATCTATGTTGTTACAAATGGCTAGATTTTGATTTGTTTTATAGGTGAGTAGTATTCCATCATGTATATATACCACATTTTCTTTATCTACTCATCTATTATTGGGTACTTAGGTTTATTTCCCTAACTTGACTCATGTTAATAATGCTTCAGTTAACATCTGCATACCCATATCTCTTCAAATTTATGTTTATATGCTTCAGGTAGATACCTAGGAGTGCCATTGCTGGATCATATTGTAGTTCATTTTGAGAAGCTCTTATATTTTTTTACAGAGGATTTAAACCAAGGTACATTCCTGCCAGAATTGTAGAGCTCCTTTTTTTGACACAGTCTTCGTAACACTTGTTTCTGGTATTTTTGATATGGGCCATTTTCACATGTGTTAGATCACTGTGGCTTTGATTTCCATTTCTCTCATGATAAGTGATGATGAACTTTCCCCCATGACTATTGGCCATCTGTATATCTTCTTTGGAGAAGATATAGCTATATCTTTGGAGAAGATATAGCCCTTTAGCTCATCTGCCCATTTTTTTATTGGGTTATTTGCTTTCTTTTTGAGTTGTATGCATTCTTTACAGATCATGGTTATCAATTCCTTGTAAGATATATGATTTGAAAATATTATTTACTCCCATTCAGTGGAGTGTCTTCTCATTTTATTTATAACTTCTTTTGCTATGCGGAAGCTTTTAAGTTTGTTGTAGTCCCATTTGTTTAATTTTGCTCTTACTTTCCATTATAATTGAGTACTCAAATCACTGAAGCCAGCATCATGGAATGTTTTACTTATGTTTTATTCTATGTACTTTGTGGCTCAGGTATTACATTCAAATCTTTCATCTATTTTATATTATATGAAATGAGTATAGGTGTCCTTACCTTGAATAATGTTATTTGCAAGTAAGATTGGTTTCAAACTTTTCCTTTGAGCCTGTGTTTATTTTTAAAGCTGTGATGAGTCTCCTGGAGACAAAAGTAGAGAGAGTTGGATTTATTTTTCTTCTTTGATTTTTAATTTTTAAAAATATTATCAAGGGTATCATTGTTTGAAAACACTGTGTTTGACCCAGATGTGAAGAATCATAGCTCTTCAGATATATACTTCACACCATACCCACCACCATAGTTCTCCACCAGTTTATTGGGCACCCTCCACCCTTTCTTCCCTACCATCATCCTCCTCTCTGGTAACCTTACCTTGTATAGGCAGATTTCTAGTATTTGTTATTGGATTGTTTTGTTTTTGTTCCTTGTATGTCTTTATATTCCACACATAACTGAAACCACATGATATATATCTCTTATTGTCTCTTATGTGAGCTATTTTGTTTAGCATTGTCCTCTCCAGATTCCATGTTGTTGCAAATGGCAAGAGTTCATTTTATTCATAGTTAAGGATCACTCCATTGTGTATTTATTCTGCATCTTTTTAGTTCATTAATTTGTCCTTGATTCTTAGGTTGTTTCTATAATTTGGCTATTGTGATTAAGAGTGCAATAAACAAAAGGGTGCATATATTCCTTTGAATTAGTGTTTTTATATTCTTTGGGTAGATAGCTAGGAGTGACCTTGTTTACATTGACATTGACAAAGTACAAGGATTTCTTTTCCTGCATATTTTCGCCAACACTTGTTTCTAGCTATTTACCCTGCATCTCATAGCCAGTAAATTTGCAAAACTAGGATAAAAACCCAAGAATTTACATGGTTTTTATGCTAATAGGGCAGAATCCAGCTACTCTTATTGGAAGTTGTATTTGAGGGTAAATGTGGATTCCTCAGAAATTATAGCCATTGTTTGTTTTGTATTTCCTGATTTGGCAGGTCCATCTTAATTAACTTACTACTTTAAAATTTCTTGTTGAGAAAGCTTGTGTTGTTTCTAGATAACTGTTCAACAGATTATTTTGTTTTTGATTGACTTTGATTGACTACTGTTTAGGTTCTTTCCCTGATTCAGAATATTTATTTTCTTATTTCAGGTCTTGCTTTCAAGTTTGTAATTTATTTTTAAATAATTCTTGTTTATGGTGTTAGGTAGTGATCTAGTTTAAGTATTTTGTATGTAGTTGTGCAGTTTTTCCAACATAATTTATTGAAATGACATTACCTGCTCCACTGTAAACTCTTGACTTTTCTGTCATAAATTAATTGTACATATGTATATGATTTTACTTCTGTGCTTTGTTTATGTTTCATTATTTTGTGTCTGTTTTTATCCCTATAACAAACTGTTTACTACTGCTTTGCAGCATAGTTAAGATGTTAGGTAGTGTGATACCTTCATTTTTGTCTTATTTTCTCAGGAGTTATTTGTCTTAAGGATCTTTTATAGTAAATGTCATGATTTTTGTTACATTCTTGTGAATTATGTTGTTGGGATTTTTACAGGGATTGCAACAAATTCTTAGAGTGCTTTAGGTAGTATTTGCCATTTTAATTATCTTAATTCTTCAAATCCATGAACTGTAATGCCTTTCCATCTCTGTGTCTTTTATTGTTTTCAACAAATTCTTGCAGTTTTCAGAATACAGGTCTTTAATTTACTGATACAGGTAACCAGTAGGCACATGAAGTACATTCATCATCTCTTGTTGTTAGGAAAATGTAAATCAAAGCAATAATGAAATATCTCCTCATGCCAGTGAGAAATGGCTATTATCCAGAAAACAAGAAGCAACAAGTGTTGGAGAAGATATGAAGTAAAGGGAACCCTTATAATAAACTGTTGGTGGAATTGTAAATTGGCACAATCATATGGAAAGCATTATGGATTTCCTCAAAAAAAGTAAAAATAGAAAGAAAAGTAAAAATAGAATCCAGTTATCTTATATTTACATATGTATCCCCCGAATTAAAACACTCATGAAGAAATAGATGTACACCTGTGTTTATTGCTGCAATATTTTCCAAGAACTGGAAATGATCTAAGTGCCATGCAATGATAAATGGATAAAAATGGGGTCCATAGACACAGTAGAATATTGTGTGCTATAAAAAAAGGACAAAATCCTGCCATCTGCAAAAAAAATGGGTGAACTTAGAAGAAATTGTGGTCAGTGAAACTGGCCATAGAAAAACACGATATGGATTTTACCTAAATGTAGATGGAGAAAAAAAAGATGAATTAATACAAAAACAAACTTTTAGAGTATAAGACCAATTAATGGTTACTAAAAGGGGATGATAAATTAGAAAAGAGAAAGAAGAGACAATGGTATGGTACAGGGTAGAATTGAACTTTTAATGTTGAGCTTAATGTAGTATATTCACATGTTCGTGACAACGTACTCCTGAAACTTAAATAACTTCATAATGCAATGTTACCTCAATAAAAAATATCTATTTTCCATGGCTTATTTGAAGCAGAAAGCAAAAATGTAGATGATGTGTCCTTCTTGGCCTTTTCTAAATTTCATATGGAGAAGTGGACTCACATTACATATAGATTGTACTAAAGTAGAAATAACTTGCTTTCTTGCTAAAAATAATAAAACTATCACCATAGCATCGATTCTGCTTTGTGCATGAGGAAACTATTTTCATCACTTTAAGGTGCTGTGTATTGTATTGTATTTATTTATTTATTTTATTTATTTATTTTGAGACTAGGTCTTGCTATTTTTTTGCCCGTGGAACTGCAGGTTCTCGTTGCCCGGGGTACCACAGACTCAAGCAGTCCCCAGCCTTAGCTTCCCAGATAACTGGGATTACAGGTGCGTGCCACCACGCCCAGCTATTTTTTTGGAACTAGATCTCTCTATGGGCCCCAGGCGGGACTCGAACCGCGATCCCTAGCCCTGGCCGCTTCATAGGCTGAAGCTTACAGGAACGAGCCACCGTGCCCAGCCTAATTGTATTTTTTTTTAATCTGCCTATTTTGCTGCTTTAGATTTCCTTATTTCTTTTGAATATATGAAGCGGTAACTTAGATAGTTGCTGAAATGCTTATATTTTTTTCCAGAATGTGTTGCTGTGGTTTTATTTGATTTTGGCTTTTTGACTTTTTTGTGCTTCTGTAAGTTCTGAAGCCATATCTTCAAATCAGAGTGTGGGAGAGTGCTTTGGAGGTTTTCAGACACTCATTTGAATATGCTGTGAGGGAGAAGACTGACTCATACTTGACAGTACCAATGTCCCTCCTCTCTGGGGTCCAGATCTGACATTCTGCAGCCTTTGCATGGTTACTGTGCTCCCTGAAACCACTGCCGGTCTGAAAGGGTGTGCCAGAGCATGCTGTTGTCCTTTTTACTCTGGAACTGGTCTATGAGGGACACCACAGCTCTTCCACATGTGTTTCCCCTCAGGGTTGTGTGCTTCCACAGCATATGGCTCTCCCCTTTGCAAGACTCCTTGCTGAGATGACAACTACCTGTGATATATTCTCCTATCCTGAACCAAAGTTTAGAGTGGTCTTTCTCCACCTATTTCCTGTTCACTGAAGGCTAACTCTCTTCTCTGTTTCCTCTCTCTTTGTGTGTTGATTTCTGATATTCAAGAGGTTTTCCAGGTTTGCCCCAAGCCATGGAATTCTCTGGATGTAATATCCCTCTGATTAACTGTTATATGATTTTCTTGAGACCAAAGCAATGAACCTCCTCTCTCACCATTTGGGTTCAACTCAGTTTAAGGTCTGTGTTTTGCTGAATTTAGAAAGTAAAGGCAACAGAAATTATTTATTCAAGAATATTGTGTCTTGTCCATTGGGTCCTAGATTAAGAAGAAACAGCAAGATGTGCTTGGTTTCTTAGAAGCTAACAAAATAGGATTTGAAGAAAAAGATATTGCAGCCAATGAAGAGAATCGGAAGTGGATGAGAGAAAATGTGCCAGAAAACAGCCGTCCAGCCACTGGGTACCCCCTGCCACCTCAGATTTTCAATGAAAGCCAGTACCGTGGGGTAAGGAAATATTTTAAATTCTTGTTTTGATGTAGATTATCTGAAATCATCCTATCTAGCTCTACTATCTTTTATCCCTGTCCCCAAATCTGCAAGCAGTTATTTCTCATGTTCATCCTCTGTATCCAGTTTGGGCAGCTTAGGATATTTTGCCTGCTATTTGGAGGTAAATGGATGCATAATCCACCAAAAATTTACTTGGGCTTATACAGTCCTTGGGCATTTAAGTTTTCACATTTCTTCATCTTAATTCCAGTTGGAGCAATTGTATTATTTCTGGCATGTTGATGAAAAATCCTCTGAATAAAGTTCAGCTTCTTTGATTAGATTAAAATTAACTTTGAAAAGAGGAACATTTTATTTTTTGTTTTAAATTAGTAATACATATATTTTTGTATAATAGACTTTAATTTTGAGGATAGCTAATTGCTCTTTTGTATGGAATGAGAATAACAAAACCAGTTTTTGCTTTGTGACTAGTGCTTTCAAGTATGGCATCTTGCTTAGTCTTCATTTAAACCATGTAGTAGTTTCTTTTGTTCTTTATCTGCTATATATTTAGGTGTAGCTTATGACCATTCTAAGTACCATGACCAGTATAGGATAAATGAAAAAATTTCTCCTCTGAGGCACTAATTGGGAACAGGGTGTGAGAAGAATCATACACATCTAATACGATCAGAATGGCTATAAAGTCACATATTTGCTTTATATATATTAATCAGATTTGGTTCTCATACTAATCCAATGAATTAGGTATTATTTATATTTCATAGATAGAGGAATTGAGGCATTGAAGGTGGTTAATTGACTTCCTAAATCATGCAACTAGAGAAAGATGTAACTAGGACTTCTAGTTTGAACTGTTTCATAATGAAACTCTTACTGTATTAAATCACTTCATTTTTCATTTTTCCTCTTCACTCAGAATCCCCTCTACATTCTTTTCTTTCTCCATTATATTGTGTGTTGTGGGAAGGAGAGTGTTGACCTAAACAAAGTACATCCCCTAGTCTTTGTTGCCAACTGGATTTATATTAGGTTTGATAAATAGTAGGAGGAACTGATCAGAAAGTAAGAGGATGGAAGGAGAGGTAAATCTAAAGTGACCACCTCTTTCCTGATTCTGAGATGTCCATGGCAGAGACTGTATCTCATTTTTTATACTGCTCTTACAAGGTGCCCTTGCTGCTGTGTTCTCTAGTTTTCCCTTTGGTCCTAGTTGTGGTAACATTTTTCTGCTTTTATTTATCTCACCATCTCTGATTGCCTTTTGTCGCTTTAGACTGTTGTGAGTAGCTCTTCATATCAAATTCTCCTATTTAAACTATCTAAAATATTCCCAACCTTACCAATATTGCTATATTGTTTCACATAATTGTTGTAGGAGGATGTACACATTGCAGTACATTTAACAGCACCCCTGGTTTGTATCCATGAGATACCAACAATACATTTTCAGTTATAAAAAAACAAAAATATCTCCAGACTTTTCAGTCTTTGTGGGGAGGAGTTTTGAAGGGAGGGGAGTGAGGAGCAGGACTTACCTCTTCTTGAAATACACTGGACTGTAGCTTAGGTTCTACCTAATTCCAGACTGGAATGTGACTCAGACAATTACCTTACCGACTAGGCAATGTTCTGTTCTAGAAGAGGCAAAATTTATAAAGACAATCTTTGCTTTGAAAGAACTTGTGCAATTTGTATGAAGAACTGAAACTCATTTCCATGAAATGATAATATGGTATCAGTTGGTACAATATATGCTGGATTAAGGTTCTTGGAATCTAAGACACTGTAAATTAAGTACATTTTTCCTCAAGAGAATTCTTATGGAGTAAACAGTCTATGTCACTGTCTGTTTTTTACTCTTATACTCTTAGTACCAAGGTATACTTGGTACTGGGTTACTTGGTAGTAGAATTGCTGGTCATATATAAGATCTATTTTTACAATTTTAAGGAATTGCCACACTGCTTTCTATAGGAGCTAGACCAGTCTACATTCACACCAGATGTGTAAGAAGGTTCTTTCTCTTCACATCATCACCAAGACTTGTTTCTGTATTTTTTAGTATGGTTCATACTCATAGGGAATATATCATTGCAGTTTTGATTTGTATTTGTCTGATGATAAGTGATGATGAATATTTTTGCTTGTGCTTATTGGCCTCTATATATGTTTTCTTTGGACAAGTGTCAAATTAACTCTGTCCATTTTTTAAAAAAAATATTTATTCTTTAGATTTTATACAACATCAGCAAACAGTTATTCGAAAGCCTTCCCCTCCCATTGACATCCCCTGTATTCACTCAGACCCCTCACCTTGTTTGTTGATCTACGTTGAGTCCTTGGGTCTCTTCATTTTCTATGGCATTGTCGTTTTCTTGAGTGAGGGACTATGAACCTGGAATATAGCAAGCCGTGCTGGTAGCTGTTCAGTCTTAACTTTGCATTGGGTAGCAATTCATGCTCACTTGGAGTCTATTAGTGTCTTCTCATTGTTGATTGTCTTCTCCAATCAATTCCGTGTCCTTCGTTATAGAGGATACTCTTTGTGAACAGGTATCTGCTGGATGCCTTTGCATTTCCTCTCCTTCAGGTGTAGCTTTGCTGTGGGGCTGAGGCCCCATCTCTGTGACCTTCCTCTCCCATGGAATGGGGAGGGGCAACTTGCTTTCTTGGGTGGTGTATCAGCCCTTAGATTTTGGCTCATCCACTCGTTGTGTGGCCATAGGTGTGACTCTGTGACAGGTGATGTCCATGGTCATTTCTCCGGTGCATTATACAATGGCTTTCTCACTATTCTTTCTCTTGTGTTCCACTCAGATATGTGAGCTGGATCTTTATCTGGTCCCTCACTAATTCTATCCAATCTATGGATTATTAGTTCTCTTCCCATTTCTTCTGAGGACTATGTGGGGTGAGAGTGGAAAAGAGAGGATGCCTTTATAGTCCCTCCCACTTCCCCCCCACTGCTAAGCCTGTCCCTCAACTGACTCAGAGTCCATCTGAGTCAGATGGCCTCTCCCTGTCCATCACACAAAAGCGGAGAGGTGGCTATGCGTGGAGTGTCCATTTTTTTGGATTGTGTTGTTTTCTTCTTTCCTGTTGAGCTGTATGAACTCTTTGTAAATCATAGATATCAGTCCCATGTTGGATATATAGTATAAAAATATTTCTTGGTTGCTTCAGTTCTATTATCAGCTATCATGTGTTAGTTTTTCAGCTTCTCTTTATCTGACTATTGATATATTTGCATTATATTCCACCTACTAGTGGAACCATCCAGTATTTGTCTTTCTCTTTTTGACTAATTTTGCTAGCATCATCTTTTTAAGCTCAATCCATGTTGCCAGAAATGGCATGAGTTCATCTTTTATGATCAGCAAGTAGTATTCCACAGTGTATATAAACTACGTCTTCTTGATCCACTCATCTGTTCTAAGGTACATAGGTTTTATAAACTCATTTTTTAGATGAAAATAAGTTCATTTAAATAAAATATAAGTTCATTCTGAAGCTAAATTATTTTTGTTGACTTTTTGACATTTGTACATTTTCATTGTCAGTTACACTGAGTCATTGTTCCACTTGATCTATGCTACTGCGATTTTTTTCTTGAGTTTTCAATTTCCTGTATTTCTCTTTTGAAATCCTGAAACTCCATTTTTTCTTGTGTAAAACTTCATTTTCTGTCTTCAGTTCATTGATTTCATTTCTAGGGATATTGATTTGTTTTTCTTAGTTTTCTTCCACTTCTTTGAATTTCTATATCATTGCAATGCTAAAACCTGTATCTGAGAGAAAGCATAGTTTTCATGCCTTTGACAGGGATTCTGGAGATTTGTTCTCTTTGTGTGTTGCACTATTTGTTTGGGGACTCAAGATGTCATTTGCTGAGTTTTTTTCCCTCTGCTTACTTTTAGTTTTGGAATCCAGCTGTTATATGTGGGGTTTCCTCTGGATGTGGCTTTTCTCCCACCCCTCATGGCTTAGGGTTCTCATGTATCTGGGAAAACTGCTGGTGGGGTCTCATGGAGGTTGTGAAGTCTCTGTCCACTCTGGTCCACTCCATGATGTGAGTCTGGGGTCTCACCAGTTTGTGCAAGTGCTGGCAGTGATCTTGTGTGAAGTCACAATGCCTCTGTAGGTATGGGCAGATGCTGGCACAATAGAGATCTTTGGTTCCTTTGGCAACCTCCCCAACATATGTGGAAGTCTCACTGATCTGTGGGCACAGGTATGGGGTTGCAGATGATGTGAGACCTCTATGAGTCTAGGCAGGTGCAGGTGAGGTCCCATGGAAGGTTGACTGCTCTGGATCCTTCCCATGAGGGTATGGAATCTCCCCACTCTAGGAAGGGGCTGCTGGATTCTGTCAGTCATAAGACCTCCTCTGTCTGTGTGTTTGAAATCAATCAGAGGTGTAGGTGTAGACAATGATTGTTTTCTAAATAGGTTTGTTGTTACTTGTCAGAGTCAATTTAGGTAATTGTTTTTGTTGCATTTAGAGAATGGTTGGTGCATAGAAGAAGACAGTGGGAAGCCAAATGTAATTAAGTCATGTAAAATGTTTCTTTGATCCCAAGGTTGAAATGTCTTTGCTTGCTCTTGTTCATATTTCATAAAAATTCATTCCCTTCCTCCAAACACAGCACAGATTCACTGTTTCTATGGTGTTAGGCATAGCTGACGTCTGTTCTGCTATTGGTTCTGAGGATACCTCTGCCTAAATACATAATGAAAGAGAAAAAGTAAGCTGGAGCAATGGTCTTTTACCAGAAATAGGCAGCTTCATTCTGGCAAATAGCTGACTGCTTTGGGGTGTGGAGAAAGCTTCTTGCCATAAGGCAGATCAATTCTATGTGATATGAAATAAGTCATTTTACAGTTTTGCCCTAGAAATATGTAAAAAACATAGTAAATAAGATGCAATAAATCTTACCACTTTAATACTCTATAAAATTTAGGCATTATGGAATTTAGCTTGTTTGCCCTAAAGAACACTGACCCGTCAGATCATTTGGAATAACTTTGCTCTTTTTTTAGGTTTGATAGTTGCAGATATATAATTCTTGCCCTTTCCCCCCCCCTCCCCATGAAGGACTATGATGCTTTCTTTGAAGCCAGAGAAAATAATGCAGTGTATGCCTTTTTAGGCTTGGCAGCACCACCTGGTTCAAAGGTATGATTCCTTTTTTTCCTGCTTTGTAGGCCATTTTATTACTGCTAAGTTTTTAATCTAAGCTGTCCATCTTTATTTGATTCTCATGTAAAGCAAGAGGATGAGCAACATAGCTAAAAGGAAATGTGCTTGCTCTTCATGTACTTATCAGATAGACAGGCAATATCAATATATAAATATATGGCTAGGAAGTAGGTGAAGTTACTTCTCCATCAAACTGCTCAAGGTAGAAAATTTATCATTATCTCATTTCAAATGAGTGGTTAGCAATTTTAAAAACTTCATTATTCAAACTGTCATCTATGGTTTCTAGATCAACAGAAGACATCTTAGTTTATAGTAATCTTTATTTTATTTTTTTTATTTTTTATTTTTTTTGAGACTAGGTCTCGCTATTTTTGCCGGTGGAACCACAGGCTCTCGTTGCCCAGGGTACCACAGACTCAAGCAGTCCCCAGCCTCAGCTTCCCAGGTAGCTGGGATTACAGGCACATGCCACCACACCCAGCTATTTTTTTGGAACTAGGTCTCGCTACAGGCCCCAGGCGGGACTCAAACCGCGATCCCTAGCCCCAGCAACTTCCTAGGCTGAAGCTTACAGGCACAAGCCACCGTGCCCAGCCAGTTTATAGTAATCTTAAATGGTATCTATTACTCAAATGTAAGAGCAAAGACTAGTGCCATCCATTCAGATTAACTAAGAATTCAAACCTGGTCACTTAACTTGCTACTAATATTTGGAAATTTTCCTCTACCAACAATAAACAATTTTTTTCAAATAGCAATGTTCACAAGGGAAACTGCATAATAAAAGAATAAAAAATGGAATTGTCTATGTAATGAAGGGTCTCAAAGATACAGATTTTAAATTGCCCTTTGTGTTTTTTAGTAGGTCTTCTCCATAAAAGGTGGCTTAATTAGAGTGTGTGTCCCTGGCTCTGAAATTTTACTTTTTGCTAGTAGCAACTGATATGTTAACAGTTACTTGTCTAATTTTGAGAATCTGTGTTAATATTCCTGTTTTCTCTAGAGACCACTTACTAGTATTGAATATGACTCACTGTGAAATTATGATTCTTTGACAAATTTTCTTTTCTCATGGATAAAATATCTAATTTTAGGCTTTGTATAATTTAACAATAAATGTTGATAAAACATGTTTATTTATGCAAGTTATTAAAACCTGAGTTAAGTCATTGATTTCAGTGCAGATTAGAAAAATTATGAAAGGAAGTATATATAGTTTGTTTTCTGTGACGGTGACTCCTTATCCTTCAATTAAAGGTACAAGTCATTTATTCTTTCAACATACATATTGTCAAGTACTGGCTTGACATTGATTATGAAAAATATAGAGAATATAGCATAGTCTCTACCCTAAAATTGTTTACAAATAATTATATGACAGATATGTGCATAAATAATTATAATTCAACAAATATTTTGATAAATTCTTGAGATCGTTGTGAATAAAGAGCTGTAAGCATTCAGGAGAAATAATAATAAATGACTGTTAAGCACTTTGGGGAAGATTTTATAAAAAAAAAAGAAGTGGCATTTAAAGTTGTTAGGGATTGCAAAGAACTAAAGTGACACTAAGGTGTTTTCCACAAAGGCAGTAGCAAGAACCACAGCATGTAGCTATAAATGATATTAGGTTCAGGAAGCACACTACAGAATAGGGCACATTAAAGAGGAGGATGTATTAGGAGGGGAGACCAGTAAGGTAGATTGGGACAAGATTTTAATACAATGGTAAGTGTTTTCAGTTTTATGCTCGTGACATCCAAAAACAGTGGCTGGGAATGAGGAAATACTAAATATGATTTTATTTGTCTTAACAAAGGAGATTTGACAGTTGTATAGATTGTGTAAATTTGAAGAAATGAGATTTTAGTGATAGAGGGTACCTCAAGAAACAGAAAACCCGTGAAAAGGGCCTACCATGTTAGAAGTTGTAGAAAGGGAAAAGATGAATTTAGGTGACACAGAAAAATATCTAATAGGAGTTAGCAACTTAGGAGTTGCCTATGTATGTAAAAGACTGGGAAGTATTAAAGCTAGCTCTGGGAGTTCTAAACTGTATGATTGGACAGTGAATCAAAAGTCATGGAGGAAATACAAAAGTGAGTGTTCTAGGTGGGATGTTAGCCCTGAAAATGACAGAAAATGCTTTTTCTGGTCTGGAGATAAAGAGTGAAGCATAAAAATAGAACTTTTAATGTGTGGGGATTTTAGGGAAATTCTACATTTGAAAGTATTTTTATATTTAGCGTGAGGTAAGAAAAAGGCTATTTACTAGGCATGATGAGAAATTTTGGACATTTGAACTTGGAGGGGAATTGAAGGGATTCACTTGTTTAAATAAGCTAAGGATCACCAAAGAAGACCACTGAGCAAGATAGAGTACCCAGATGAATTTAGAGTTGATGATCCGAGAGTAGAACAAGTCAATTTGGACATAATGTTTTCCATCCTTGTTTAAGCCTAAGAGTAGTAATAGAGTAAAAGAACAGCAGTTGCTATCAGGTATTGAAAAATAGGGAGATGAAAGATTAGGAGAATAAGAGGGGTTGTGGGATCGACATTGATGTAGAGGGGTGGATTGGTGATGGGGAGATTTTTGAGTGTTAGTATTTAATATTTTTTGAAGACTAAAAATGATAAGTTTAATATTAAAGTCATGATTTTTCTATTCTTCAGCTCAGTTTTCCCACTTTAACAGAATAATAAGCCTTCCAGGAAAAAAAGGTGAACATAAGTATAAAAAAATAAATAAAACAAGTTAATCCACATTGGAAAAGTACACTGATAATAAAAGAAATGTGATAAATTGCTGATTTTCATCTGTGTAATTAGTAAAATTAAAAACAAAGTGATAATATGCAGTGCTGAAACAAGTACATTGAAATGTATGCTCTTGTTTGTTATTAGTGGCTATATAGGTTGGTACCCCCTTCTGGAAATGAGAAAGCAAAATGTTTATCAAAGACCTCAAAAATATTTATCCTTTTTCAACTAGTATTTTCACATTGAGTATTGTAGCCTCGTGAAATAATCTTATACATGAAATAAGCTTTATGGCTAAAAACATAAATCAAAATGTTATTTATAATTCTAAAACTCTGGAAATAACTAAAATATCTATCAGTAAGGTGAATCAAATTAATTCAAATGTAATAAATTTTATGTATATGTCAGTGTGATATATTCCTGAAATTTTGGGAACAAGTAAAATGTCAAAAAGAAGTCAGCAGCAATACTGAATGAACTCATACTTTCATTAAAAATAAATTAATATGACCTATATACACCAGAACAGATGAGTAGATCATGAAGATGTTGTTTATATACACAGTGGAATACTACTCAGTGATCAACATGTATTGGGTTTGAAAAGATGATGCTAGTGAAATATCACTAATATATGGAACATAAAGTAGCTAAATTAATGGTCAGATAAAGAGAAACTGAAAAAAAAATCCCTAGATAGTTGACTACAGACCTGAAGCACCAATCCGGAAAAGGGCATGGGGGGTGGGAAGGAGAAAAAAGAGGGAAGGAAACATAATGGTGGAATTTGAGTGAGTTGGTGGTGGGTGCACACAATGGTACCGCAATATTACCTCAGTTAAAACTAAATAAGTAAAAAATGAATTCATAAAAAGTTGCATTATAATGGCTATGTAATTTCTTTTATTAGATAATTAATCTAATTAAATTTGAAAGCTCTACACAGGACAGAGAAAGACTTGTCCATAGGATGTAGGACATAAGAACCATAACTACTATGTACACTTTTCTCCTTTTCTTTTGCATATGATTAGCATACATTCTCTTTACATTTAAAAATTATTGAGAACCACTACACTGGAGAACTTGGCATTTAACAGTAACCTCTGGCAAATGTTTCTTGAAAGCAAGGACTCCTGTGGAAGACAAATGATTTTTATGTTCCTTTGTAAATTGATTGTATTTGAAACATAAGCATTTGCTATTTATTGTATTAGTCCAAAATATTTCTTAGCATAGCATTTCTTATAGTAGAAGTGATGATTTGGGAATAGTTAATAAAATAAGTGATGCATTTCTGCTAAAAATTAAATACTAATGACATTCATGTTGGGAGGAAAACCACTCCCTCTAAGAGCATTATTCACTAATATGTTCAGGGAATAGAAGATGCTGGTTTTCTTACATTGTTGTATATCCTGCATTTCTCCTACCACCATGTCACCTATGAACCGCTGTCCTGTTTGCTTGTGCTCATCCCTATTCTGAATTCGCCCTCCCTTCCTCCCTCTTCCTTTCTGTATGCTTCAGTTCATTTATCAGTTTGTTAATTTTAACTTTTTTCTTGTCTTTTTGTTTTCTCCATATCCCACATATAAGTGACACCATCTGGTATTTATCTTTTTTCTGGTTTATTTCAACATTAGCTTTGATAATACATGACGCACCCTGCTCTCAGGAACGGCCATGGAATCTGCTTTTGCTGTGAGGCTTGAAGCAGTTCTGTTTTGATTAAACATTTCATATTTTACTGCACCTCAAAGAGAAGCAGTTTGCTAATAACACCTAACTGTGGTGTTTGTCTTAATTAGTAGGCCAAATTGTAAAGGAGAAAAACAGAAGAATGGATACAGACAAAGGGTCAAACAATTCATATACATCTATCTAATTTTCTCTCTATATGATCCTTATGAGATAGGTGTCATCTATGTCATTTTACAGATTAGGATAAATGATCAAATTTAAGTAATTTGTCTAAGGCTACATGATTGACTAGTAGAACTGGAATTTGAATCCACGTGTATCTGCATCAACGCCAATGCAATTATATATAAAAGGAGTAGCAAGGGAGAACACCTCATATCTGTATCTAAATCTATAACTTATCAGATAACTCGGGAATCTATAGATACTGACTACTTACTTTGAGGTAAAGTAAGGAGTTAGCACAATTTACATATTTGATGAATAAGAAATAATTAGAAAAGTAAATTTACCTAAGATGGGATGTAGATGGGATGTATTCTAAAAACATTCAATGAATTTTGAATTTTGTTTTGGATATCTATGCTATAAATTCATCCATTGAAAAGTTAACAATGCTAAGGAATTTATGACAAATTGCTGCAAAATTGATATGACTTAAAGTAATTAGGATATTTTCAAAATACTAGTTACTCAGAGGCATTAAGTGTTCTTAAGAAGAAGAACTTCACATAAGAACATACTTTTCTTATACTGCTTCCCCAACTATATATGGGGAAGGCTTCTATAGCAGGCTTTTGAAACATCTTAGTTTAAAATTCATTGTATTATGTGAAGAAATTATTGGAAGTTTATTCTTTAAAATGACAGCCCAAAACTTTAAGAATTTAGGAGCATAGTTTGTTGATTAGGGATTTTGGAAGGTGAGTCAGCAGTATGTTGCTTTTGTTTTGTTAAGGTTGTATTAGGAATGAATTTTAGTCTCCTTGGTTTCCTTCTCTCCGTTTCTGTCTTCTTGGTAAATGAAAAAAAAAAGACATCATTTTTAGCCTGCTTTTCCTTTCCTTTGGGCTTGGTAGCCAAGGTTTGTTTTAGAAAACTCAGCTATTCCCACTCCTCCTGATGTTCCAAGTATTCAATTAGTGATAGGTATTTAGAATGATACCTTGTAACATTCATGATTTCTACAACTCAAATTGGAAATTTCTTTCAACAAGTGACTCACTTCATTATTTTTTTCCCATGAACCAGATTAGAAGAAAGAAAACCGGACTCCTTTTTGTGTCTACTGTTGTTTATGAAACTTTAACAAAGCATTTCAGCAAATGATATATTTTCTAAATGGTTTAAACTTTAAACAAATTGTAAACTTTAGGTAACAATGTTTTGGAATGCTCTGCTTTTGTGGAAAATCACACAAAGAGGAAATAAGCTTTAAAACAAAATAGCAACTATATTTGTAAATGATTTGCTTTTGTGAAATTATTTAATAATTAGGCAGTCTTCTTTTGCATCTGTTTCTAGGCAGAAAATTTTATATTAAGAATTTTTAAGTTGTCTTTTCTGAGGAAAATTTTATTGCTGTTGAATATTCTTCATGATTTGAGCTAATATAGTTTAGCCAAAATATACACATGGATGTCTGCTTTGTGATACTTAAACTACCTGTCTTGTGTGTGTTTCTCATTTCAGGAAGCAGAAGCCCAGGCAAAACAGCAAGCATGAACCTTAAACATTCTGCCTTCCACATCCTGAAAATGGAGTCTTCATTGCTTTTATAAATCTTGGCTTAAAAAAATAGGTTCCATTCTAAAACAATAGATAAGTTGGTATTTTCACATGTAAGTGTTCAAAATGAATACATTATTAAAATGTGATCATTTTGATGAGGATAATGGGAAATGAACCAGAAATTTTAAGTAGACATCATGGAATAATATGTATTTTAAGGAGCAAGCATCTGTCCATTTTTTTGCATTATTATTGCAGCTTAGGTGTATCTATAGCTATATGTTAAGGCATTTAAATAGGAGAATCTATTTCTTGTTACCAAATTGTCTCCTTAATTTTAATGAACATGAATATGTACCCTTTCAATGTGGTGTTACTGTGATTAAAAAGTAGTTGCAAGTATGTTTATGATGTTAGACATTATCATGTCCTATAGTGATTAAAATATTCCATTCTTTTGTAGTTGAAATTTATAGGTACTGAAGCACAGGCTTTCCAGACTTCTAAATGTAGCTTTTCATTGTCCATTCCATTGATTGAAATCAGTAACACATATATACACACAGAGTAGAGCCAATTACTTGACAAGTTCTTTGCTTAACTACACAGTTATTATGGAACCATGTTTCTAAATTGCTTGTCCCAGTGAAGTGTGTATAGATAATGTCATAAAAGTAAGAAATGGCATCTTTTTGCAAAGACATCATGACATCATGCAACTTTTAATTGACTGTGACATTAATTACCTAAGATTGGTTTTCATAGGGTCTCTTTTTTTCTTTATTTGAGTTAACATTGGTTTACAACATTTTATATCATTTATGGTATAAATTCACACCTCTTTATGTGTATGTTACCACACCATGCCTACCACTAAAGCATCAATAATCCTTCACCATCGACCATTTGATCTTCCTCTCACTTTTCTCCCTATCCCTTTTGGCCTTTAGTAGCCCGAATTCTGCAGTCATGTTACTAGAATTTTCTTTCTTTTACTTTTTGTTTGTTCTTCTATATTCCAAATAAAAGTGAAATCATCTGGTACTTGTTCTCTTTCTGACATATTTTCTCAGCATAATCACCTCCAGTTCATCCATTTTGTCACAAAAGACGATACTTCATTTTTTTTAAGTAGCTGAGTGGTATTCTGTTGTGTGCTATATCTTTATACACTCATCTTTTTTCAGGCACTTTGTTTAAAAATAATATTAATGTTTTCCGCATTTTAAAACAACTTGTGATCACAAATGTCATTATCCCTGAGATATTTGACCTTTTTGTTTCAGTGTAGGCATATATTGTCTGGCTACATTAATATAAGACAAAGAAATTTTTTTCTGTGCCTCTATCCAGTGCACAAATATCAGACAAAAGGGGACTTTTTAAAAATGTTAATTTAATGACTTCTACAAGGACAAGAAACATAACCTAAATCATTCCCAACAAGCTATACATATTTTATGTTTGTTCCATATTACTTTATTACTAAAACCAAACACCTTTTACTTTAAATGGCTTTTTTGTATCATTTAATGTATGTGAGTCTGCCAAAATCAACATATGATGAAGATATGGCCTTGTTTATTGGGAATCAAATTTATGATGCTTTAAAATAAATTTTAAAATAAACACTGCATTTTAATAAACAGTTTATGTGTTCCTAGAGTTTGTAAATAACAATTGTAATTTTTAATGATTGATACTTTTAAGAGAGAGTGGGGAAAAAAATAGAAAACTACCTGAATGTGTAATTTATAAATTTCATTTTGGGGGTTCTGAATTTTGCAATTTACACTAGAGTCAAAACAAAGAACCATTTTGTAGTTTTGTGTACAAGTACAATGTATGCTGTAGATAGCTCTCTATATAGTATTGTGCTTTCCATAAATTATGGAAACCACTAAGTAAAATTTTGTCATTATTTTCCTTAGAACTCTGTTAAATGTAGTTTTCTTTTTGTAATACTTTGTGAACCTTGTTAGTTTTATTTTAGTATCAAATTAATTAACGGTGTCTAAAACAGATATTCTTCAAAAATAGATGACATTTTGAGATGTTAATATTTTTACTGTATCTTACAGTTAATGTATATGTGTATTTAAAGGAAAAGGTAGGATTGAATCTTCCCAAATTGAAACCTTGCTGTCTGAGGTCTAAGGGGCACTTTAGAACTTTGGTAAGTTGCACTGGAGAAGTTTTCTTGGTTTACTTTCAAGAAGATCTTTTAGTAGTTAATCAGGGGGATATTACACCCAGAGAATCCTGTGGCTTGGGGCAAAATAAATGAATACTTCCTGCACATCAGAGCCCAACCCAGACTGCATAAGAAGGGAGACAGAGGTGATTTGTGCTTCACTGAACATGAAGTGGGTGGAGAGAAACACTTAGAAGCTGTAGACTGGAGTAGGCACCAAAAATGGAAGGGTTGTCACTTAGGCAGGAGCCCTGGGGAGTAGATAGCTGCAGTATGGAAGCATACATCCTTAACTGAAGCATATTGACAGGAGTTGGGGTGTTTCCCACAGGTAAGGACACTTCCCTGTGAAAAGAACAGTGCACTGAACTACACTCCCTAAACCTAAGTCTCAGCACTAGTACTGACCTCATGCAGTCCACAGACTAGAGTTTTGTATCTGGATCTCAGAGATCTCAGAGAAGTGGGATAACAACAATACCACAAACATAGCCACCAATCATTCCCAGGCACATTCACACTAGCAGGTAGAAACATTCATGACTCCCACATTCTGTGACACAACCTAAAACAGATTTGAGGTCCTACACAAACTAACAAAAGTAAAAAAGAAATACTAATCACATAAAACCACAGAGTCACTTTCTGGAAAATGTAATTAGTTCAGTTCTATAAGTTACCACTACGCATACTTTAAAATAAAACAAAACAAACTTAAAAAGACAGAAGTAAATCAAAATGAAACCTAGAAAATGGTGACAGAATTGAGATTATTAGAGGGGAAGGAGGGTGAGGATAAAAGAGGGAGGTGACTCAATAGTGTTAGGTAAAGGACTATGGGTACTTGGATGATGGGGATGGAGTGATAACATACATATGTCACTGTGTGAACTTCTTCCCCCAAATCATATCCAGTGTTGTAAGCCAATGTTACCACAATAACAAAAACAAAATGAGACAATAATAGGGAAATATAAAGCAGCAAAAAGGTAGACAAAAAAGTAACACATGGCATCTTGATAGCACAAATGAGTATAACAAGGGGAAAACAACTCTAGAATCTAACCACAAAGACAAGATTTTATCTTCTTATCCCATAAAGATTTCTAAGTTGTCATAATAAAGAAAATCCAAGGAATGGAAGAAAACAAAAGCAAGTCTAAGTGATAAAATAAGATTTCAAAAAGTTAAGCAAAGAGATAATTCATAACGAACAGAAAATAGAAATTGAAACTTTAAGGAAATAGGCAAATGCAGGGTTATTTCACTCATGTGGAGTATAGAGTCAAGACAATGAAACAGATAAAACTAAACTGAACATCTCTCCTAGGATTATGAAAGTACATGTAAGGCTTTTAGATGGTGTATGTTGGGATGGGAACAATGCAGGTGGAAGCCCAAATGGATGGCTATGGATGCTTTTGTGGTGAGGTGTGGTGTAGTGACATTGATCTGAAGAGGTATGAGCATATTGCACTAAATCATATACAATATTTTAAGCCATTTATATCAGTAAAAATAAAAAATTAGTAAAATTACAGGGAATCCAAGATGGTGTCAGAGGAGGTCTGATACTCAGAATCAGACATCCTCTTGCTTCACTACCCAGAAGGTCGTCTGGGTTAAACCATAGAATACTGCACAGAAAAAATCCCATGACTTGTGGTTAAACTGGAACAATTCTTGTCTATTAGATACCAGGCAGACTGTACCAGGAGGGATACGGAGGAGATACATGTTTCATTGAACAAGAAACAGGTGGTGAGAGATTTGTGGTCTATGCTCTGGGGCAGGGGGCTGCATTGTAAACTATAGAACTACCACTTGGCCAGCTACTTGGTTAAGGGATCTGGAAAAAGGAGAACTGACACATGTGGAAGCATATCCACTTGATTGAGGAAAATTCATGCAAAAGAATACAGTAAGGATATTATGCTGGTCTGTGATCCCCCTTCCATTCCTGGAACTGGTAATGATCTTGTGATTCCCATTGATATACTGACAGCACAGGTTTGGGTCTGGAATCCTAGAGATGAGGACTATTGGAGGTGCCATTAACATAGTCTTGCCCTTGCGCAGAGCATTCATACATCTACTTGACTTCACCAGGACCCTATCCCACTCCCTTACTCCGCAGTGGCAAAATCAGACCTTCAGGTTGATGGAAGTCCAGAAAAGCAAAATATGTAAACAAATAAATACCACAGCATGACCTTCTGGAAAAAGAAATGTATTTCATATCTCTACCACTACAGAATAAAACAAAGCAAAATTAGAAAAATATAAAGCAAATTGAGGAGAGGAAAAAATATGACAGCAGTATCAAGGGAATATGGATCCAATAGGAAGAACAAGTCTCCAAAGTTCAAGTAAAGACATGAAAAATTTTATATTTCTATAGGGTAGAAAGTTCAAATATGCCATGATAAAATACTCAAAGAAATGAAAGACATGCTGCCCCCAAATCAAAATGATATAAGAGAACTCTGAAAAGCTAATCAAATAAATACAACACAATTCAGGAAAAAAAGTCATCATACGTAGAGTTGCTGAACTTGAATAGCAAGTGAAGATTTAAATAAGAAAATAAGGCATTTACAGGATTGTGAAAGATCAATAAAGGGGATAAAACTTCTGTAGAAAGGTAAGGAAAAAGACTTCACCAAATGGAGGACAAAATCAATGACCTTGAAGACAATAAGACAAAGGATCCAGGTGGAAGAAAAATAAGAGAAAAAAAGTGAAGACACCCTTCAAGAGCTCTTCAACTTCATAAAGAAAGGCAACGTAGGGATAATGGATATCCTTGAAGGGGATGGTAGAGAGAAGGGTAGAGAGAAATTATTTAATAAATAATAATGGAAAAAGTCCCAAGCCTGGGGAAGGAAATAAATGTATACAAGCCCATGAATTTAAAGAACACTTGGTTATCTAAGTGTGCTGAAATCTACATGACCACACATAGTTGTGAATCTTCAAAGAGTTAAAGACAAAGAATATTGAAAGTTGCTATTGAAAGTAACTAGGGAAAAATGCAGGCAACATATAAAGGCACTGCCATCAGGTTAACATCAGACTTCTTTCCAGAAACCCTATAGTAAAGGAGAGAATAGAATGAAATATTCAAATCACAGTAAAAACTAGCCAGTAAAAAAATACTGTCTACTGCAAGACACTTTCAGATATGAGGGAGAAAGCTATGTCATCCCAAGCACACAGAAGATGAGGAAACTTGACAACACTATTGAAAGCAGTTCTCAGATCTAATTCAAAGAGAAGGAAATGCATAAAAATATGAATAAGAAATATAACCAGAAAAATGAAACAACAATGGCAGTAGCAAAACCTCTTCTATCATAATCACCATAGTGTATAAATGGACTAACAGTTAAAAAGTATAAAGTGTCCAATTGGGTCAGGAAGCAAAACTCAACATTTACTTGTCTCTAGGAGCTACATCTGAGCTGCAAAGATAAATCTAAGATCAAAATAACGTTGGAAAAGAAATCCTTCAAGCAAATGACAAACAAGGTCAGAGACATGCATACTTATATCAGATAAAAATAGGATACCAATTAAAAAAGATAACAAATGACAAATTTAAATATTATATAATGACTTAAGTATTGATACATTATGAAGACAATAATCATCAATATCTATGCAAGAAATAAAAGATCATGAATATATATTCATGCATGTACATTTATATATATACATATATATGGAAGCTATCAAATCTGATAACAAACATTAGCTGCAGCACAATAATAATAGAAGTGAACATCCTGCTTTCACCAGTGGAAAGATCAACCAGACAAAAATCAACCAAGAAACAATAACCTTAAGTGAAGAATTAGAAAACATGGGCTTAATATATTTACGGGTAATTACTCCCCCCAAATTAAGTGTATATTCTTTTCAAGTACATGTGGAATATTTTTCAGGATAGATCATGTGTTAGTTCACAAATTAATATCAATTAATAAAAAATGAAATGATACCATGTATCTTCTTTGATGACAGTGCTAGCAAATTAGAAATCAACCTCAAAAAGCAGGAAAACCTCTGTATATGGAGACCAAACAACATATGATTCACTGACACTTGGGTAATAAGGAAATCAAAGAAATTTAGAAGAACTGGAGAAAAGGAAATGAAGACACTACCTACTAGAATATATAATACACAATGAAAGCAGCACTATGAGGGAAATTACAGCAATACAAGGCTAGCATAAAGAAACAAGAAAAAGCTCCTAGATATAGTCTTACTCTTTCACCTTAAGGAACTAGAAAAATAAGCATCAACAAAACAAAATGCCAGTAGAAAGAAGGGAATAATAAAAATTAAAGTGGAAAAGAATTAAATCAAAATAAAAAGATGGTCCAAAAGATTGATAAAATTGAAATCTGATTCTTTGAAAAAATAAACAAAAATAGACAAACCTCTAGCAAGACTCACAAATCAAATGAAGGAAAAAATCCTGAGAAACAGAATCAGAAATAAAACAAATTTTAATAGACATCTCAGAAACATATAGTATCAGTAGAAATACTACAAACATTTCTATACCTAGGAGAAATGAGCAATTTCTTAGAAATCTACAACCTTCTGACACTAAATGTGGAAGAAATGAAAACCTGAATAGACCAATTATTAGAAAAGAAATTTAAATAGTAATCAAAAGGTTTCCATAAAACAAAAGTCCAGGACAAGACAGTTTCACTAGTGAGTTTTACCAAACCTCCAAAGATGAATCAATATGTCTTTCTCAAACTTTTCCCAAAAATTAAGACAGGGAATGCTTCCAAACACAAGTACCCTGGTTAACATTAATGCAATACCAAAATCAGACAGACATAAAAAAAGAACACTAAAGATCCATATTCCTGATGAACATAGTTGCAAAAATTCTCAATAAAATCATAGCAAATCAAATCCAACAATTCATCGAGGGAATCATATATCACGCCCAACTGGGATTTATTCTAGTGTTGTAAGTATGGTTCTACATCATAAAAGTCAAGCAATTTAATTCATTGCATCAACAAAAGGAAAGTAAAAATCATATTGTTAAAATGGCCATCTCACACAAATATACAGATTTGATGTGAATGTGATCTGGAACTTTAACACAAATCTTAACTATAAAGTTTGTGGTTGTTTCATTTACACAAGACAGTAAAGGGCTATTTTGTCACATAATAATACTTCTGCTGCTAGAATGATATGTGAAAGTAATTTGACAACTACAAATTTCAACTTACTCAAGTTGGATCACTATGAGTACCTGTCAGTAGATTTTGTTTGATGTCTTGAAAAATGTAATCCAGTCATGCTTAGAAAATTCTGGTAGCCGAAATTTTTGTGAAACCCCCAAATTCAGCATTTCCACTTTGTGAGACTCAATAGTTTTTAAATTTGCAACCCTCACTTCCCTTAACAATTGTTGGTAAGGTGTGGAGAAAAAGGAATTCTATTAAACTGTTGGTGGGAATGTAGACTAGTCCAGTCCCTATGAAAAGAAGTGTGGTGATTCCACAAAATAATAAAAATGGATCTATCATATGATCCAGCATTTCTACCCATAGGTATCTATCCAAGGAGCATAAAAATATTAATTCAAAAGGAATCCTGCACTACCATATTTATAGCAGTTCTATTTGCAATAGCCAAGATGTGGACCTAAGTGGCCCTGAACAGACGAATGGGTCAGGGGGATGTGGTATTTATACACAATGGAATACTACTCAGTGATCGAAAAAGATAAAATCAGACCAGTTATAGCAACATGGATGGAAATGGAAAGGAATATTCTAAGTGATGTGAGCCAAAAGGAGAGAGATATGTGCTGGATGATTTCAACCAAACAAAGGAGCAGACAAAAGAAAACTCTAAGCTTGAACCTTGAAAACAGACCATAGATCTGAGATATTCAGGAAGGAAGGGAACTAGAGTGAGAGGACAGTAGAGAATATGAAAGCAAGGAGAGTATGTTGGAGTGTGAAGAAAGTGGGCACATTGGTGGTGGGAAAACTATGGTGGTTGCATCTGAGAGGAAAAAGCCTACAATTTGAAATAAATAAGGATGCTTAGGAACAAAAATAAAAATAAAAAATAGATAATTTATTCTAAAACAACATTTAAATAAAATTGCAAAAGTGTGATGCATGTGACTTAAGTCACATTTTTTAGTGGTTTTTCAAAACCTTTTGAGAGGAATCCATTATGAGAACACTTAACTTAGAATAGCGCTACCAAGTTTTGTTGATAAAATGGTGGCATCAATCTCACACACCAAAAATCTACAAAATCAGATTCTCTGAGAGTGGGTCACAGGAATGATTTAACAAGCTCTCCAGATGATCTTTCACACTACAATTTGAAATGTATGGACAAACAATTGGGTGAGTTCTTTCCCTCATACATTGTAGTACTTACTGATACTAAATTATCTTCTCTCACAGATTCTTAGTATAATATCCAATAACATAAACACAATTTTTTATATTATTTATTTTTTTAAATATTTTTTCTTTATATATATATATATAAATTTCACAACATTGTAATCCCCAGGGTTTACCCCCTCTCCCCTCCATCTTCCCCCCTTTCCCTCCTGCTCAAAGTTGTGCCCTTCAGTTTGGTGCTTAGCTTGCATAAACACAATTTTAATGAAATTAGTCAAATGACCCATGATTTTCTTTTTTAATTGCTGCTGCTTCTTGTTTCTTAGTACTGAGATGAAATCTCTGATATACCTGAAAAGGCTTTTATGTAAAAGCGATGCACTCGCTGGGCACGGTGGCTCATGCCTGTAGCTTCAGCCTTTGAAGCGGCTGGGGCTAGGAATCACGGTTCGAGTCCCGCCTGGGGCCGTAGCAAGACCTAGTTCCAAAAAAAATAGCTGGGTGTGGTGGCATGCACCTGTAATCCCAGCTACCTGGGGAGCTGAGGCTGGGGATTGCTTCAGTCTGTGGTACCCCGGGCAATGAGAGCCTGCGGTTCCATGGGCAAAAATAGTGAGACATAGTCTCAAAAAAAAAAAAAAAAAAAAAAGCAATGCACTCTTTCTAGGCTGATATCAAATCTCATTGCTCTAAACATTGGTCTTGATTTCTGACACAGGGCAGGAGTATGACAAATGTTTTTTAACTATCTATAATCAATTACAAATCTCTTAGTTTTGATTGACAATTTTTTTTTTTTTTGCAGAATGAAGTCTCTTAGTCATCTAATGATCCTTCTATAACCAAGTCATCCAGTGTGATAACTGCTTGCCACGTGTCATCGTTGAGTACTTGAAGTGTGGCCATTTCAAAATGGAATGTGCTGAAAGTGCAAAATACGTAATAGATTTTGAGGACTTAATATGAGAAAAAGAATATATGATATATTTTTGTTACATGTTGCAATGTTAACATTTGTGATATTTCATATTACATAAAATGTATTAACTGATCTCTTTTTTAAGTGACTACTAAAAATTTTAAAGTTTCTTATGTGTCTCATTGTATTTCTGTTAGAAAGCTTTGTCCTTCCTACATCTTGGTTAAATCATCTAACAAATGTCTGATATATGCAAATGCACCCTTATTTTAGAAATTCATAGTATCTTTTGGATATTATCCAGTTTTTTTCTGAGAATTTTGGTCATTAACTTAGTGGCATTTTTCCTTTCCCATCATAAGCAAGATTTTTATTTTATTTTAAAAATATCTCTTCCATTTGAAACTTCCCCCAAAATATTGAAACTCTTTAGGGTGTTTGAACTCAGAATATGAAAAATCTCCAGAACAACTTTAGAGCACAATCTGGGTGAAGGTATGCAACCACAGTGTCTGTTCTCCCCATGCACCTCTCATGCTGGAGAACCTAAAGAGTAGGGAGCTTAAGAGTGAAAGCATAAGGGGATATTAAGAATCTTAGTACAATCACGAAGACCCCAACTAGAATGTCTTCATTGTAGTCTATTTTTTTTTGCCCACTGAGACCTTTTTCCTGTCACTAACCATCCTAGATCTTGATGTGCTATTATAATAGATTCTAATAGAGCACAGTGTTCCCAGGCTACTTTGCAGAAATAGCTCAGATGCTATACCTATACTATTGCTTCTTTGTCAGTTGCATATACAATCAAGGCTTGCCCACTCCTCTGGTATGGTTGCCAAGGGTCATTATCCAGCACACTCTTAGGATTGGGTGGTAAGCAAGGGTCCTTCTGGTACAGAACCCCATTCAGGGAACAATAGATGCCGGCTGACTATGGTCAGTATGTCCTTATCAGCCTGGCAGGAGAGGTTGGAGTACCAGGGGTGACAAGCTTTAGTTAACTCTCTTCTCATTGGCAAGGCTCAAGGAAAGAGAAGGTAAAGCAAACTAACTCTGCAGTTCTGCTGCTGTGTCTCCCATCTCCTTATTTGGGAATGGAGGCAAAACTTGTGTTTGGGAACCTGTCAGGAAGGGCTTTGACACTGGAGGGAGAAAATGGCCAAAACATGAAGTTATGAGTTGAAAACAAAAACGAGATATATTAAAACTTGTGTTGTTAGAAACAATACTGATGGCACAGATGCTTACCTGGACAGGACATGACCACAAAGAAATCTTTGTTACTTTTTCTTAGTTCAAGGAGATGCCTCCTTTTTCACTCTCTTCTTGAGGAAGTACTTTGCTTTCCTTCTGGGAGTTGACCTTCTGATTCATGTAATAATGGATGCAATATTCAGTGCCTTGTCTAGAACTTCCTCTTTCCCACCCTCCACCCCCCCGTGTAAAAATATGACTTCATGCTTTAATGTTCTCTTCCTCTTCAGTACATTCAAAGCACATCATTCCACTCTTTAGTTTTGAGTTTTAATCTTTTTGTGTACTTGAAGAGGTCCATAGGATCTTTTTTTGGGGGTGGGGTGGGGAGAGAGATCTGCCAGAAGTTACATCTGTTGAGTAGTTATAAGAAAAATACCTGGCACACTCAATACATGATAGAATAATACTGTATATGTTGTTCTGCAGCTTACATTTCATCAGTATGCAAAGAGGCAAGACAGTGTAATGATTAAAAACTTGGATTCTTATCCAATTACTTGTGCAAATCCTAGTTCCACTACTTTCTAGCTTTGTGAACTTTTGTGGGTATGTAAGCTTTGTATTAATTTCCTCAGTAAAATGGAGATAATGGCTTCTGTTTTGAGTTAAGTAGTGTGTCTAATATAGGAATTAGAATGACTGTTGTGTAATAATTACTCAATGGGCACTTATTATCATCCATTATTAAAAATGGTCTGTTTAGTATTTCATGGCATTGATGTACCATGATTTATATAACCATTGTCTCATTGATAGTCATTTAAGTGATTTTGAATTATTACTGTTGCAAAATATGCTGGTTTCCATACTGTTTTTTTTCTATTTAAAATAATTGCCTCTACATTCACCTGAATGAAGGAAACTATTACTGTTACTATTTTCCCAGCCATTGTCATTTGCATCTGAAGTAAACGCTTTCAAGATCCTTTTTTTTTTTTTTTTTTTTTTTTTTTTTTTTTTTTTTTTTTTTTTTTTTTTTTTTTTTTTTTTTTTTTTTTTTTTTTTTTTTTTTTTTTTTTTTTTTTTTTTTGGTGTGTGGTCTTATCACACCAGACATGTGATCAACCCACATCATTTTCCTATTAGTTTGGTTCACTTCAAGGATATGACTAGAAAGGAGAACCAGTTAATTTTATGTGGCTTAAGTATCTTCTGAGTTGTAAGCAAAAACGGAGAAACAAACAAGCCAAAAGGGACTTTTCCTGTGTTTGAACTATTATTTTTAAGTTTCCTGACATTCAGAAACGGTAAGTCTAAATTCTTTCATATATTGGTTTGAATTTTCTTCCAAAATGCCTTTAAAATTAATAAGTACATTTCCTGGAAACATTTATGGTAGACACCGTAGACCTATAAAAGGACAACTTGGTCCCTTGAATCAAGTCTCTTTTCTCCTTTTGCACTCTTGTAAAGTTTAAAAGAGAAATAGAAAGTTTTAAAATTGTACTAAAGAAATATGAAAAAGAGTTAAATAAATGCTTTGGGAAATAATATTTAAGTCCAAAGGAAAAGGAAAGAAGGGAGGAAAGGAAGGAAAGTAAAAAAAGAAAAAGAGGGAAGGGAAGGTAGAAGGGAGGGAGGAAAGAAGGGAAAGACAAAAAGGAATGATTATAAATTCAACAAACCTTACTGAAAAGTAATTATATCTATAATTTTAAAAAGTTTTCTTATGTTCAGACTACATATATATGTATAAATTTTCATCTCTTGTATACATTCTGTGGAATAATAATTTTTTCAATGTGTGACACAAGTGACCTCCTTCAAAAGATAGTAAAAACCAGTTTTATGACATTTACAGCAACCTGGATTAAGCTGGGAGGGATTATGCTAGCTCAAATTAGTCATAAGGAAAAAGGTAAATACTAGGTGGTCTCACTTACATGTGGAATATAGAGAAACCAAGCAAAAGGTCAAGAAAAAGTCAAAAGTAGCAAGCTGACCATAAATCTAAGGCATACAGCAAGGGAGGGAGTGGGGCCAAAATGGGAGGGATGAACACAAAGGAATATGGTGATGTTTCATAGATGATATGGTGGTTGGGACTACACACATGTAAGGAAAAAATTATTTAGTAAAAAAAATTGAAAAATAAACCAATTTCTTGAAAGCAGACTTGATTTTAAATAAAATATTTGAAGACATAGCATTAAGCATTTTAATTAGTAAGTTTGAGATAGTTTATGGTAGTTGATTATATATGCATTTGAATAATTATATACCAGTATAAGTTTATACTTCTAAAAATGCTTGCATATACATCATAAAATATCCTGAAAATCCTGCAAAGAGAGCAGGGAAATGTTATTGATATTTAATTAATAGAATTGATAGGAAATTTGAGATTCAGTAATGATAAATAAATTACCTGATATTTAAAAGTAGATTCCTTAAGTCTGCTTATATTTTTATCCTTTTAGCAATACTTTCGCCTTAAATCCCTTGAGCCTCATGCTAGGACATAATCTTCATTTGGCAGTTTGTTATATGTTGCCTTAAAGAATTCTTTTGTATTACAGATATATACTACATTCTCCTGTTTTAGAACCTTGTCTACTAAAATGCTTGGAGAAGCCTTCCTTATTGAATTCCTATACAAAGAACAGGAATATACAAAATTTTGCAAATCACTTACCAATAAGACCACAAATAATGAGAAGGGAACTTATGAAAAACACCTTTTAGTTATTGAAGACAATTCACCTTCACTTGATAAGATGGAAAACCAAGACAAGGTTGTGAAAAAAATCTTAACACAGCAAAATAATAATAAAAATAAAATCAAATCTGTGGATGAGATGACTATAGCAAAATGTAAAATAGCACCCCTTCTAGGAAATGTGTCTGTCGCATTGCCTATTACAAAGAGAGAACAATTTGATGAAAGACAACTGGATTTATACAGATCTTGGTCATCTATGAGTATTTTCCAGAATTATCCTGACCTGCAGATTGGAGGAAACCATGTGGGGAACATATATGATTCAGGTTGCTTTGTGGAACACATATGTGATGATACTTCTAAAGGTCCGCTTTTAGTAGATATACCATTGGGTCATTCTTCTATCTTTCAGCTACTAGAGAAACTACCTGTCTCAAAGTTTTTGAATGGGGATGAAATTCAAGAAAAAAGTTTATTTCATAAGCAGCCTCTCTCTAATTCTATGCTTAACAATTACATGGACAAAAAAGTGGATGAACTCTACAAACAATTTTTGGAAGAAAACCTCACTAGATGCTGCTCCATAACCAATTTTCTGGCTTCCAATTTGCTAATGAATACTGTAAATCACATTAGCCTTCAAATCTCTCAAGAGCAAAACATGGAGATATCAAAAGTCCAGGAAGCTTTCCTACATTCTTTAGCAAGATATAATTTCTGTGACTTTTCTCATGAAAATAGTTCTCAATTCAGTACTCCTAATTTGCAAATATCAAATGAGAGGTAAGGAACTTGGTTGGTAGACTGAATAAAGACACTGAAGTAGCAATTATCTTCTTTGGTTTATCATTTCACTTAAGGCCTCCTTTAAATGATGTGGTCATTACCTTTTGAAGAAGTGATATGATCAATGGCACACCTTAATTCTTATAATAAACAATCTTAATAAAGCTTTGAGACCATATTTTCTAATTCTAAGAGTTGGTTATTCAATTTATAGATTCTGTTGTGTGTATCTAACTGCTACAAGCATCCCAAATGTGTTATCTCACTCTCGTTCACCAGCTTTATTAAAAAAAAAAGGTTTAAAAATGTGAGATGAGAAGTGCGTTATTGTTCCCAATTAATGGAAGGACCACTAGAAGTAATATTAGACAGAAGTATTTATTTCTGTATAAAAGTGTATAAAAATTATGATTAATACCTTAGTATCCTTTCTTTCATTTTCAACATACAGAATCATTTACACTGATAATTATAATAGCACAGGGGAAATTCTTCAAACAAAAGTTGCATTTAAATATTATTTGAAAGAAATGGTGGATTGAGAATGGAGAATTTGCCATTGTTATTTGCACTAGAAACTTGATGCTTCTGAACTTTCCTAGGATAGGCATCGATTATATAGCTACTATGTTATGTATAGTTTTCAGGTATGGGAGGAAAGAAAATAAATAGGTAAAATGAATAAGCAACCATCTTCTTAAATGGTCTGTCTTGATGAATTTTTATACTTTTCAGATTATCCAAAATATCAATCCTGGTTTAGGTAAAGTCATCAGGACCTTGGCAATTTTGGACTCTATAGTAAACAAAATTCAGTAAATTTAAGTAAATGGTAGAACTTATTGCAGATTTGGAAATAAGATCTTACATGTAACAACTCACATTTATAGATCTAGAATGGCATGCGTTCTTGCTTGTGAAATAAAATGGTATGATTTTCTGCTATGGGATTTTTTATGATTGTATTATATGCTAATTAAAATTTGTGTATTAGTATTTATATATTCCTTTCCAATGAACTTTTTGACATTTAATTAAATTTTATAGAATGCTGCTCCATTGTCCTCATGTTTTTTTTCTTTTCTAAAATAAAATTGTATTGATGTGCTATTCATTTACATAATTATATAATATTTGGAGTACAACTACATGCAGCGACTTTTATACATTTATCTTACCTTCCATGAAAACTCCAATGCAAATATGCTATCATGTTATCTCCAGTCCCTCCACTTTTTCCATTCCCCCTGGTAAACACTATATTTTACAGAGTCTAAGAGTTAATTTTGTTTTGTTTTGCCAATTTGTTTTCTTGGTTATTTATATTCCCTAGCAAGAGAGACCATCTGGTAATGTTCTTTCACTTTCTGACTCATTTCACCTACTATAATCACCTTCAAATAAATTCATATTTTCTGAAAAGGTACTAGTTCACATTTTTAATAGTTTAACAGTAGAGTATATGTGTGTCTATCAAAATTTCTTTATTTATTTTGGTTATTTAGGGCATTTAGATTCATTCCCTATTTTGGCTATTTTGAATAATGCTGCTGTGAACATTGGGATATTTAAGTCTTGTCATATCAGTGTTTTATGTTCTTGGGGCAAATTATTAAAAGTGGCATTGGTGTATTATATATTTCCATTTTTTTAATGGAATCTCCATACCTTTTCCAATATATGCTGAACCAGCTTGCATTCACACCAACAGTGAATGAATATTCTCTTTTCTCGACATGATTACCAATATTTGTTTCTGGTCTTTTTGATATAGCTATTCTCATAGGGGTGGGATGATACCTCATTTGTTTTTTATTTGTATTTCCTTTATATAAGTGATATTGAACATTTTTTCATGTGCCTGTGGTTCCTCTGTATGTATTTTATGGAGAAGTCTTTATTAAGATCTTGTGTCCATTTAAAAAATTTGTGTGACTTGTTTTTATGTGTTATGTTAGATCTTGATTATACAATACTTGGTTTATTTTCATCCTATTGAATGTGTATCTCTCCCCCTCCTTGTCCTTGATTTATGGCTGTCCAACATCACTACACAACCATTAGCAAATTTCAAATTAAGAGGGCTTGTTTCCTTTCTTTTTTATAATTTATCAGCCAAAATCTCTAAACTGTAGTTATGATTTAATTTTTCTGTTATGCCCTGTGTCCCAGATTATAGGATCTGCTATTGGAGGCTCGTTTTAGATATCCTTCCTCACTCTAGGGACATTGTAATGAAACTGTGTTAAAATCAAGATGTTTTTCTGCTTTCCACATGAAGGAGAACCCATAACCTTGAGATGTTAGCAAACAACAGATGGTCCCTGCATTTGTAATAATATATCTGTTTTGTGGTTATGACACTGAACAGTGTATAAAGGCTTAAGGGGAGAGCATTTGTAATTTGGCCTCTCTCAGAGTAAGAGTCTCTCTTTCTCTCAGCCTGCCTGTTTGCCTGCCTGTGTGTATAGTGTTCCCTGTCTCATAATAAAGGCACATTGGATATAAAATAAAGGTTCTAAGAATCTTCTTCCATTTGCTCAAATTGACATGAACCTTTCTGGCCTGGCATGGTTGCACAACACTCATAAATATATAATAATTTATGAACCTAATTTTTTCCCATTCACTAAACCACCTATGAACATACCCATCTGCCTCTACCATCCCCTCCACCATTTCCCCTATTCCCACCCTTTCTACCCTTTCCCCTAGTCCCTCTGTTAACCATTATCTTATTTTTATCAAGTTCAAATTTTATTTATTCTATTCTTTGTGTGTATAGGTCTTTTTTGTGGGTACTTGTAGTATAAAGATAAGTGACACTATTATTGGTCTTTCAATTTTGACTGATTTTTCTCAAAATAAGCATCTCCAGGGCTTCTCATTTTGTCCCAAATGCTACCATTACATCTTTTTTCATAGCTTTGTGATACTCCTTTGAGTGTATGTTCCACAGTTTATCTACTCATCTGTTGAATGTACTTGTATTTGTTCCATGATTTGACAATTATGACTGGTGTTACTATATGCATAAGTGTAGATAATTCTTTTTGTATTAGTGTTTTCATATTATTTAAATAACTAATAAAAGTATTGTTGGGTCATGCAACATTTCCATTTTATTTTTTTTGAGAATCTCCATATCATTTTTAAAGGGACTGTACCAACTTCCATTCCCACAAGCACTGGAAATATTCCTTCTCCTCAATTTTGGCAAACTTTATTTCATTCTTTTTTATATGGACCATTCTCACAGGGGAAAGGTGATATCTCATTATGATTTTAATTTGCATTTACCTTATAATGAGTGATGGTGAACGTTTTTTCATATGTCATCTTTAGAAAAGTGTCTATTCAAATACTTTGCCCATTTTTAAATTGGATTGTTTGTCTCTTTGTTGCTTGATTGTGTAACAACTTTGTACATTTTTGAGATTAATCCCTTACAAGATATATGATAAGTATATATTTTTCCCCATCTTTTGGGTTGCCTTTTTGCTTTTATGATGGTTTCTTTTGAAGCACATAGACTTAAGTGTGACATAGTGCCACTTGTTTATATTAGTTTTTGTTTCCCTTGATGTTGAGGTTTTATTCCTGAACACATTTTTGTGGTAGTACATTCTTTATATTTTCTTTAAAATATTTATGGTTTTGGTTCTTATGTCCAAATATTTAATCCAATTTGCTTTATTGTTTTGCAAGTGGTTATCCATTTTTCCCATCCATTTATTGAAGAGGTTACCTTTTCTCCATTGCATGACTGTAGCACCTGTGTCAAAGATTTAATGTCCATATTAATACGGATTTATTTCTGGGATGTCAATTGTACCCCACTAAGCTGAATTTCTGCTTTTGTTCCTGTACCTTACTGTTTTGATTAGTATTATTGTGTAATATATTTTGAAGTCAAGAAATGTGATACCTCCATTTTTTATATTTTTTTCTCAAGAATTTTTAGCTGCTTGTGACCTTCTGTGGTTCATATAAATTTCATAATTATCTGTTCTATTTCTGGAGTGAGACGCGCTACCATTGCAACATGAGGTCACGTATCTGTTCTATTTCTTTGAAAACAGTCATTGGCATTTTAATAGGTGTTGCATTTATCTGTAAATTGCTTTGGGTAATGTGCTCATTTTAACTATATAGTTTTTCCTACACATAAACATGGACTATCTTTTAATTTCTTTATTCTTTTATTCCCTTTAACAGACATATTTTTTCAAGCTACAGGGTCTTCATTCCCTTCATTACTTTTATTCCCAGTAGAACATTCTTTTTAGAGTGATTGTAATTGGAACTGTATTATTTGTTTTCCTTTCTATTGTCACATTGTTTACATATAGAAATGTCACTGCTTTCTAGGTATTGATTTGTATCCTGTCACTTCAGTGTAGTCAGTGATTATTTCACGAAGTCTTTTTGTGGAATCTTTTGGTTTTTATAACAATATTAACATGTCATCTTTGAATAGTGACAGTTTCAGCTTTTTATAATTTGAATGTTTTTATGTCTTTTTCTTGCTTAAATGCTTCATCCTGAACCTAAAACTATGTTGTAGATAAAGTGAAAAGCCCTGTTTTATTTTTGATCTTAGTGTTTTCAAGTTTCCATCAAGAGTATGATATTGGTTGTGGGCTTGTTATATACAGATTTTATAATATTTAAACAATATTCGTCTAGTGCCAATTTTTGGAGGTGTTTTTTAAAAATCAGAATGGAGGTAGGATCTTGTCAAATGCTTTTTTTCGACATTTTTTGAGAATATGTGTTTTTTTTACTTCCTTTTTGTTGATCTGGTATATAACACTGATTAATTTGCACATGTTGAATCAGCCTCGCATTCCTAGGATGAAGCCTACTTGATCATGGTGGATGATTCTCTTGATATTTATTTTATTTGGTTTGTTAGGATTTGGTGAGGATACTTGTTTACATTTATATTTATCAGAGATATTGGTTTATAATTTTCTTTTATTGTATTATCTTTATTTGTTTTTAGGATCATGGTAATTTTGACCTCAGGGATGTGTTGAGGAGTTTTCCACCCTCTTCAATTTCTTAGGAGAGTTTGAATAGGATAGCTATGAGATCTATCTAGCATATTTAGACCTTAAGTAGTCACTGTCCATCCTGCCTTTCATCATGGATTTCATGAATATGACCATACTTTTCACGTTTAAAACATGATTTAAAATATATAGGATGATTATTTATTTCCATCTCACTTTTTCATGTGCTGAATGTGTTAGTTTGTAATTCTGTGAAAATAGAGAATGACAGCTTTAAAAAGTTGGATAGGTATAGGTTAAATGATTTTTCAGGGTTTTTACCTTTCCTCCATTAGCCTCTTTGACCAACACCTGAGGTACCCCTCAGGATTTTTACCTTTCCTCCATTAGCCTCTTTGACCAACACCTGAGGTACACCCTCCTCATGACTGTATATGCCTGGCCCAATGTGTGTGTATATGTGTAAGTGTGCCTAGGAGAGAGGGGATAAAAGGGTGGTGTCACCATGAAAAGGAGAGCACACTGAGAACACAAAAAGGGATCATTCCAGAGAGAGAGAAAGCCCAGAGAAGAGTGTCTTACAACTTCTGGGGGTGTAGGGGGCTTGCCAACTTTCATCCACCCCTGGCCTTGATCCTGCCCAGTCCTGTCTGGCCCATGCTTGCACTACACTTGGTGTTATAAACAGGATGGGTCAATGCAGACAATTGGTGTGAGCCCACAAGATTCCACAAGATGGAGATAAGATATGCCAAGTGATGTGAGTCAGCAGATGGTTCTGCAAGTGGAATTAAGGGCAACACTAGAGATGCTGCAGGTGCACAGGAGGTAGACAAGTCCTGAGAGCTGTGAGGCAAGGCATATTGTGGAGGAGATGGCCTGCGAAGGCCATCCAGCTATGCCTGAAGCAGCAGATTCATCAGGGAAGAAAGAGGATCCCGACCATTATTTGGAGCAATAGCTCATGAGAGTTGGGGTAGGGGCAGCTGAGAGAGCAGCTCCAGCGTGGTTATGAAGTAAGCCCTTGCCAGCTCCTATGCAGTCATGCTGAGATATGTGAAAGGTCAACTTAAGACAAAAACCTGGTACCAAGGTTAGGTGGTTGCTAAGTAGCCAAAGAAGATGCTAGAGAAGGCAAGCCTTTAAAATCACATGGGGAATTTTTATCGGAATTGCATTGAATATGTAGATTGCTTTTGGAAGGATGGTCATTTTGATGATGTTAATTCTTCCAATCCATGAGCAGGGAATATCTTTCCATTTCCTTATGCATTCTTCTCTCTCCTTTTTTTTTTTTTTTAACAATTTTATATTCTTCTTTGGGTTACAACCTCTCTGTTATATAATTTCCCCCTCCCTCCGATGCTCCCTCCATTCTCTCACACCCCACTCTTTGTTATTTATTAGCTGTGCTGAGTCCATTAGTCTCTTTCCTATGTTAGTGTCTTTTCTTTGGGTGAGGAACTGCGTTGTTGGGTCCAGGTGCACCTTGCTATTAGATTTTCAGTCTTAAGTTTGCGTTGGGTGGCCAGGTTATATTCGTTTGTGATCTGTCCATGTTGTCTTGCTGCAGGCCATCCTCTCCCATCCAATTCCATCGCCATTGCTTTGCTGCTTTTCCTTATGGCTCTGGTGTCGGGCTTTGGGGGTCTTGCCTCCTGCCAGTGTTGGTCAAGAAATTTCTCTGAGTTCAGGCTTTGAGACTAGGTCTTGCTATATTTGCCCGTGGAACCGCAGGCTCTCGTTGCCCAAGGTACTACAGACTCAGGCAATTCCCAGCCTCAGCTTCCCAGGTAGCCGGGATTACAGGCGCGGGCCACCACGCCCAGCTATTGTTTGGAACTAAGTCTCGTTACGGGCCCCAGGCGGGACTTGAACCGCGATCCCTAGCCCCGGCCGCTTCATAGGCTGAAGCTTACAGGCACGAGCCACCGTGCCCGGCCCATGAGTTCAGGCTTCCACGAGTGGCCTTTGAAGGTTATCTCCTCTGCTTCCTTTTGAAGTTTTGGTGTGGGGCCCATTACCCCCTCTTTGGTCATCCTCTCCTCTCCCTTGATGAGGGGAGGGTGTGTTGCTCTCCTTGAATATATCTTCAAGTTAAAGTCCCGAGTTTTGGCCCAGACAGTGTAGAAGTGCGCCTGGTGACATTGTGTCTCTATGGCTGTTTTTCTGGTCTTACTTATACTGGTTCACTTGGTTGTTCATCTGCTGTGTCCAGATCCGGTCTGTGGGCTGGACTTTTGCCAGGTCCCTCACCCGTTCTATGTTGGGATTGCTGTTGCATCTATTCTGGTTGCTCTGAAGTTTAGCTGCAGTAAAAGAGCCTCACACACACCCCCACCCCCCGCTCGGCCATCCATGCGCCCCAGCTTCTGGGGGCTGGGGGCTTCACGGTGCCGCCCAGGCCGGCTTGTAAGTGGCCGCAGCCACTTACTGGTGGGTGGAGAACCGCCCCCCACCCCATTCCCCCCCGGGGGAACTCACCCAGGTGGGCCCGGACACCCCTCGCTCCCCGCTGGCAAGGGAGCTTCTTCTATCTCTTTTAGCAGCATTTTAAAGTTTTCTTCATATAGTTCTTTGACATGCTTTGTTAGGTTTATTCCCAGGTATTTAATTTTTTGTTGCAATGGTAAATGGGATGTTTTTTTAATTTCTTCTTCTTCTTGGCTTTTTGTATATAGGAAGGCTACTGAGTTCTGTGTGCTGATTTTGTAAATGGCTACTTTATTGAACTGTTTTATTTTTTCAAGAAACATCTACAGATAGCAAAAAAAGAAGGAAAACATGAACAAATGGGACTACATCAAACTAAAAAGCTTCTGTATAGCAAGAGATAACAGAAAAAACTAAAATAAGCCCATCTTAATGGGAAAAAAATTTTTCCCTACACAAGAGTGATAAGGGTTTAATAACGAGGATCCACAAGGAATTTACACAACTAAACAAAAACAAAACAAGAAGCCTAATCAAAAAATGGGGAGAAGAACTAAAAAGACACTTCTCCAAAGAAGATATACAAATGGCCAACAGGCAAATGACAAATTGCTCAACATCACTAACAATCAGGGAAATGCAAATCAAAACCACAATGAGATACCACCTTATACCAGTAAGAATGGCCCACATCAAAAAACAACAGCAACCACAAAAAAAACAGGCAACAACAAGTGCTGGTGTGGATGTTGAAAGGAACATCCTTACACTGCTGGTGGGAATGTTAGCTGGCCCAGCCACTATGGAAAGCTGTGTGGAAGACCCTCAAACTAATGAAAATGGAACTACCATTTGACTCAGCAATTGCTCTTCTGGGAATCTACCCAAAGGTGACCTCAATGTGGGGACATCTGTGCCCGGGTGCTTACTGCAGCACTATTTAAAATTGCAAGGACTTGGAAGCAACCTAAATACCCCAAAACAGATAACTGGATGAAAAAAAAATGTGGTATGTATACACAATGGAATATTACTCATCAATTAAAAATGACAAATTAGATGAATTTATGGTAGCATGGATGAACCTAGAAGAAATCATATTAGCAGAAACAAGTCAAAAAGAAAAAGACACACCAAATGGTGTCACCATTATATGGGACATGGGAAAGACAAAGAAAAATCCATGGAGAAAAGTCAAAACAAGCTAACAACCAAATTGAAGTACACAACTCGGGGGGGGGGGGGCTGAGTGGGAACAGTCAGGGAGGGTGGGGGTGAACCCTGGGGATTACAAAGATGCGAAATTTATATATAAATAAATTATTTGATTAAAAAATAAAATGAAACCACATGGGGTGATTATGTGTTTGCTTCTGAATTGTGTGAGATGCTGAAGAACCCATCCTTGGTGAAAGAGTAGGGAGCATGGTTTGTGGTGGAGACCACAGCCAGAGAGGGGACCACATGTGGAGCATGTGATCCATGGGTCCTCAACCCAAATGCATGTGCAGAGGGTTGGCCTAGTGCAGTGTCTTTGTATCACATTGGGGCCATGGGGGCTAAATGTCACAGTGATAGCAGTGAAAGTATCCCCTGGGGACTGAGTGAAGTATATGTAGCCAGTCTTGGAGTATAATTTCGGGTGAATGTGTGCGGGGTGAATGAGTTTCAGGGTTTTTGCCCTTTGGTCATTAGCCTCTATGGCCAGCACCTATTGTATTGCACCCTCCCTATGATAGTGAACATCTGGGCCCAGTGTGTGTGTGCATGTGTGAGTGGGCTCACTTGGGCTTGGAATGAAGAGATAAAAGGATGGTGTCATTCTGAAGATGGAGCATGGGAGGAGCAAGTACAAGATAATGCAAGAGAGAGAGAGCCCAGAGAATGAGTATGAAGATTACTGGGGAGGTTGGGGTTCTCCTGCCTCCCAGCTTCCCTGGCCCTGCCCTGTCTTACTCATGTCTGCACTACAGTTGACATAGATGGCAGGATAGTTTGACTCAGACAGACATGGAGCCCTGTGAAGACCTGTGAAGACATTAACGGGTGGCCAACCACAAATAGGTGGTACGTGGTGATCAGTTTCTTTTCCCAATGGACATGTTCCCTTCAATGGCCAGAGCGAGATGGATTTCTGTTGCAGTTAGAATGGGCCCTGTGTGGCATAGAGGAGACCTTGGACAGATGTAGTGCCCAAGGCAGCAGAAGCTGTGGGATGGCTGCTTCTCATAGCTCTGCAAGAGTCCATGCTGACAGAGTGACCCAGGGTCCATGAGCTAAAGGACATGGTGTGGGAACTTCAAGAACATTTGAAGCTTCTTGAGAAAGATACCAGAGAAACAAATGCCCTTTAGCGATTAGCCTCTATGAAACCAAATCGCCACTGGAGAGACACCAGACTCCTCCAGGGAGTTGTAGAACGATACTGGACCCTTGCTTCAGACTCCCCCAGTGTGACACAGAAGATCAAACAATAGCCCATGTGCCTGGGAGTCAGGCTGCTGGGTCACCCCAAATGACAGAATTCACGGTGTATCACCCACACATGTAAGCAGAACTGGTGAATTTGGATACATAGGAGAGTCCTTGGTAGTTTGACTGCTTCATTTGTGGGACCGAGGGGCAGACAGAATTATGTGCCTGGCACAAGAGATGGAGAGGCCTCAGTGACCCTGTGCCCATTGTTGAGACAGCAGCTGCAGAATAGCCAGTGGTCTGACCAAGGTGACCACTCTGCTGGACTGGATCATGGTTGCTGTGTGAACAGCATGAGCTGATGAGAGAGATGTGACAGGAACTGTGAGTAGTTGACAAATGTACACTAAGCTGGTGCAGTTACTTCAGGAACTGGGAATATAGCAGACCATATCGAACATAAATGCTCATGGTCCTGATGATGAGTGTTTCACATCAGGAGTGAGAGGCATGGCACTGAAACATGCCCCGTCACCTTCATTACGGTCCCTTATGTTATTTCTGACCTTCTATATGGGACGCCGGGTACATGACATCACCACCATGGTGACCAGGTTGGGGGAGGTTGAGAGCTGATGTGCTCAGAAGCTATTGCTGACCAACCAAAAAGAACTCCAAAAAGGTCAAGCTAATCTCTGAAAGCCACAGAACCTCTTCAAGTCCCCTGTACCCATATATGGATGGAATAGGAGAGAGTAGGTATGCTACTAAAATACATGCACAACCCAATGTGCATCTCTTAGAACTGTAGAGGCAATGACCAGAGGACTAGAGTTCCATACCAATGAGAAGATGGGCTGCTGGGATGAAAAAAACAGGGGACTCCAGACCCCAGGCATGTGCCCTGTGCTTGAAGGACCACTTGCTGCTGATCCCAGTCCCAGGGGAGGCCCCATTCACCTTTGAATAGGTTGAGGACTGAGGGACCTATCCACAGGGCATGGATAGGACTGGAGCCCACATGTGGAACTGCTATCCACTGGTGCCTAACCCATGTGTAAAGGGTTTTAGTGCTGGTCGATACAGACACAGAGTGTCCCCTGTTAAATGGGAACCAAAAGAAGTTTCAGGGATCTGCTTGTTATATTGATGGACTTGGAGTCCAGTGTCAAGGTGAAAGCAGTGAGACTACCCCTGGGGATGAGACAATTACCCTTAAAGTAGTACAAAGTGTGTGTGTTACCAATTCTGGAATACATTCTGGGGGCAGATGTGTTATTTGGCTTGTGGCTACATACCACAGCTGGAGAGTTTCACCTTACATGTGTGGTGAAGGCAGTGTTGTGTGGACATGCATGCTGAGCATCTGCCCATACAACTACCTGTCCCTAGGCAAGTGACCAATTTAAGCAGTATCACTTGCCAGGAGGTGATGCAGAAGTCATGGACACAATAGTTGAATTAGAGAAAGTGGGCACCGTGTATGCTGCCCACAGTCCTAAAATTTGTGTGTGTCAATGGTGAAGAAGCATGTGGCTCTTAGAACAACAGTGAGCTGACTGCTCTGAGTTCAATAAAATGATTCCCCTGACACATGCATGCAAATGGACCTTCAGTGTCAGACTTGAGGGATCGTCTGAGTCACAAGCTGGACACATATTATTTTGTAGTTGATCTGGCTAACTTTTTTTTCCCTATTGCTATCTCTTGCCAGAGAGTCAAGACCAGTTTGCCTTCACATGGCAGTAGACATTCATTGTGCTGGCTTGTTGTTCAGAAGACAGTAAGAGAATGCCAGGAAATTTGATGGATCTTGACAGTCAATTGCCATAGCGTGGTTTCCTATTGAGTGAAGCAGTGTCTTCGACTAGCAGACATGATGGATGGATTGTGTCTTGGTACCAATAATCTTTTTTTCTTTTTGCCCCTAAGTTGGTAGCCCTAACACCTTAATGGACTGGGTTTATTTCTACTTAGTCATATTTTGTTCACTTTTGCTGGTTATGATGATGGTGTTCCATATTCACCGAGGGAAATATGAGGAAGAAAAAGTGTGTAGATTATGTAACGAAAGAAGAAAAAGCCTGATGGGGTGGATTGTAGGGTAAATGAGTTTTTCAGGTTTTTTTTTTCTCTTTTGCCACTAACGTCTATGACTAGGACCTTTGGTGTTGTGCCCTCTTCATGATTGTATACAAATGAGCCCAGTGGACACTTGCCTGACCCTGCCTTGCTTGATGTGTCTGTGTAACTCCTAGAAGGAATAAAGAACTTGTACTAAAATTGGCATCACAAAAAGGATGGTTGCCCAAACACTACTAGAACCAATAAAGAACATATCAGGATTGGGATAATTGCACTACAGTAGGGTATCAAGTCAAACTGCAAAGGTGGGGGCCAAATATCATAGTACATGGGTATAGTCTAAACAATCCTCATTGCCAGTTGTGGGGCAACTGGCCTGTCTGTGATAGCCATTATTGTGCAATCACCAGGCTCACCAGTTAGCATAGATTCTTATTTGGTTCTAGCAGTTACACAGACACATCAGGCAGGACAGGACAGAGTAGGGCAAGGCAGGGCAGGGCTGGGTAGTGTGTGCTGTGGTGCAGGCAAATCCCCCAGGAATATTCACTCTTTCTTTGGGCTCTTTCTTGGCATTCTCTTGTGCTCTCTGTAGTGTGTTCATGTTCTCTGTGCTCCTTTGTCTCTACTCTCCTAGGCCCAGGTGTGCACACTTACACATAGGCACACACAGTGGACCACACAACCATGGGGATGACACAATACCTTAGGTATTGTGACTGACTATACTATACTGACTATACGGGCCAATGGAGGAAGAAAGAAGTCTGACTAACTCACCATTCAATGGGTCACAACTGCAGGACATGACAGACTGAGGATACAATAGTTTTATTAACAAAGTGATGAAAGATAAGGAAGTTGAGAGGACAGAAAGATTTTCTAAGGCCTCAAATGGTCAGCTGTCTCACACTAGAAAGTATGTGTAGTGTCTAGTCATTCAAAGCAAAGATTGCTTCTGCAGGAGTTTGGAATTTGTGGCATATCAGTAAGTGGTGACCAGGACACAACTCATAGCAGTGACTAGAGGTGATCACAGGTGATGATGCTAAGGTGGCACCACAGCAGTCAGCAGCTCCTATCCGAAGACTAAGTTGGACAGGGCTGGACACAACAGCACCAGGAGTTGGTGCTGGATCCCAATCAGAAGTGGTGGACAGCTCTTAGAGATGGCCAATCACAGGCCAATCAGCATCAGTCAGGAGGTAATGCTAGAGGCAGGAGCAGTAAGACTGCAGTTTGAAGGGGAGATCAGAAGCAGAGGTCCACAGATGTCTATGGAGGTCTACCAAGGTCTTGAAAACTCCTGATAACTGTCTGATGAATGGTCCCCTAATAGCTGCTGTTTTGACTTATATCTCCTTCAGTGTTCTTACCTTTGAATTCTGATAGCTTCACTTATATTTTCAGGTATTTGATTAGTTTCAATCAAGCTCAAATCTTTGGTCTATTTACAATCTTGACTGGTCTCAAAAGCCTTGAATGGCATTGATAGGAGTTCAAACCTTATCCATCCATCTTCAATTCTAGTGTGGTATTCAAAAATGAAACTTTGGCTTGTGCCTCCAAACCAGACTTATTGCTGAAGTCTGTGGTCATCAATAGTGGACTTTGGAGGACTCCAGCAGGACTGGGCATGACAGTGTGCTCAAGCACCCTATAGTGCAGCTGGACTTGGGTTTGAGCAGCTAGAGCACAGGGCAACATATGGAACTTCCCACTCTGGCCAGGTGCATTGCAGGCCTATCTACCCACTGGTCACCCTGGAGTAGGGCATATTTTGTTTCTCCCAGAATTGAAATGCTGGTACTACAGGTTGCATTCTGAACTATTCCCAGCATGCTAAGCAGCTCTGCTCTGTGATTTGTGCCAGAGCCTGCCATTAATCCCAGCACCTGAGGTAGGCCTCAGCAAAGCTGGTTGTTCTCTGTGACTCTGCACACTCCTGTTACAGATACACATATTTCTGGACAGGGAAGAAGTTGAGGAGTCAAGAATGATGCCCAATACAGTGTGGCTTCCTACCTATATAGGTTAATTTATCTCCCATCTTTGGATTTCAGATCACTATGTAGAGTCTTTAAGTGGGTAATACCCAGTTTCAAGAAATTTTCTGTCAAAATTGAAACCAATTCAAAGGATAGAGTCTACACTGGACTTCTGAAATTTTCAGGCTTGATCTTGGGTTAGTCCCCCAAAGGAGTTAAGTTTTCTTGAGCTTCTCAAAAACAAAGAAAACACCTAGTTTAGTGCAGGTTTTAAGCCAACTTTCTTCTTTCCAATCTTAATCTTGTCACTTGGGGTATTATCTCTTATTGAAACTGCTTTTGGAAGTATAGAAACAAAAAAAATAATTTTTCAATGGTATTTTTCACAAGTTATTTCCCTTTTTATTAGGGCTGCCTTGGGAGTAATAGTGGAGTATATTTTCATATATGTACACATATATTTACCCTCAGACAAAATATGTTCAGGTAACTTGGTTAATATAACTACATGCCTGTGCTTGTATGAAGTATGAAAATGTAGCAGAATGAGTATTATTATGTGCAATAAACTGGAATAAATTATAGTTAAGTGGATAACTGTTTTCAGTAAATGCAGGAAAAAAGTCATTGTCATTAACAATACATATCTATTAAATAAAAAGCAATTTAGTGTTTTTATGACTAGTTCTTTAGATGGAAGAGCAAATAGCTATGTATGTTTGAAAAAACAAAATTTGAAAGCCTAAAATAACAAAGAAATTATGCCAAAGAATTGAATGTAAAAATTAGCTGTCTTTTTGAAAAATGCTTATTGGAAATTTGAGATTTTTAGTCCCCAATAAAATTAATGTGCTCTTTTTCTCAAAGTCTACTAGAAAAGTGTAAAAATGGTCTATGATGTACATTGGTTTCAAATTTACTATACTGTAAACATAGAACATCATTTCCTGTAATTTTGTGAAGTGACCTTTATATAATTATATTTTAAAAACTATATTTTAAAAGTATATCTGTAAAAATGATGAGGAACAAATTATAATGTACTCACATCGAATAAAAATACTGTATCATTGTTATAGAGAGATAATCTTTAAATTATTCTCTATTTCTTTTAAAACTGAGAAATTTTGTGAGTTACAGAACTGCAATATACTTCTGGTTTTTACTTCCTTAAATAGGGAGAGACAGTTTATTATGACAAACATAAATTGTCATAAGACCCTGATTATATCTGAGAGTGACTAAGATTCATAGGTGGGCTATTTCCTCAAATTTATTTCTCTCTACAACTGTAAACTCTATTGACATCTGTCAAATAGAATTTGAACCGAATTGAAAACGTTTTTGGAACAATTTAGGATCCCAGTGACTTGTATAGTCTTGTACTTTTCCTTTAAGAATTTAGTCATATATAAATGCAGTGCACCCTTGTGTTCTCCATATGTGAGTTTCAGGATTTTGGCATCTAACTGCTTAAATGGTACAGCTTGCACCTTGAATAGAACTCCTAGGCCAGTTCAAGTCTAGAATGAATACTCAGTGCATTATTTTCCAGATACACATATTCTTGGGATACTTGTTGCCATGAAACATCGTGCTTCCATGGATTTTTAAACATGCTGAAATATTTCTTTGCTAACTGGTATAAAGCTGCTATGTTCAACCCTCTGAAGATTCCCACCATGACTACCTTGACCACTCTCACATTTCCCTTTAGACCATTGTATCTTCACATAATACGGCAATGAACAATGGGCCTTTCATACCCGATTCCAATATTACCTGTGGAACTTCTAATTCAAAAGAGTTGTTACATATTTTCACCACCATTCCTGTCTGTATCTACTTAATTATTGAGAATCCTGTTTCTACATCCTGCTCAGTAAACTCTTTTCTACTTGCACACTGCTTTTTTTCTGAAAGTCCAAACACATCGACAGGGTTTTCCTCACTATTATTCACTTTGATTCTCTCTTGCCTTGGTTTGAGTCTTTACTGCTGATTTCTTTTCCGAGGCCATTTGTTTCTTGATGTACTGCAAAAAAAATGCAGTCTGCTTTATATGTCATCTCAAACCCAAAGACTACTGATTGTGCATTGTGTGTGTAGTACTGTTTCAGACACTTAAGATTTATGCTTTAAAGCTTAACTATAAAGATGGTCCATGCCTTGAGAAGACTAACTGGCTATGTGAAGTTTCCTAAATTTTCGACATAGACCATTTTCCATGTAACTGAAGATTTTATTCTCTATTAAATGCCTATTCACCTAATTGAACTAATCCACAAGTCATTGTCATGATATTAATCCTGATATTAATAGGTATCATGAATATTATATGATAGGCACTTTACTAAAAGATTTATTCACTTTATCTTAATACTTTCTATGACTTCATTGGACAGGCAACATCATTATTCTTATTTTCTACAGGAGGCATTAAAGGTCAGAGATATTATAAAATTGTCCAATATTATATGGCTATTCAGAGTTTGTGTCAGTATTCAAATGAGGCCATTCTAACTATAGGAACTATGCCATTTATATGATTGCCACATTTAGCAAATAAAAATGCAATATCCAGTTAAATTTGAATTTAAGGAAAACATTACTTTTTCTATAAATTACTCTTGTGCAATAGTTGGGACACATACACTAATAAAATATTTACCTGAAGCTCATTTTTTTAAAAAAAATCTAATTTTGCTGAGTAGCCTGTATTTTATCTGGAACCCCTATTTTAAATATTACCTTTTGGGGTTTCTTTCTTTTTTTTTGGAGTGATTTCAAAAGCAGAGCGAACATTGAATGTGGAGTGAGAACAGTGGAGCAGAAGATGAAAGTATCAGGTGGTAGTTGAGGGAGTCAACTAAAGAGGAAAAATCAAAATTCTAGAGACTATAAATCTAAGAACCCTTTTATGGAGTCAGTATTCTGAAGGTGATGTGAGAAGTATATCTCCTGGGGACTCTAAAAGCTAACAGTTTTTCTCTTATAGGTGTGTTGTGATTTCCTTATTTTAATTCTAATAAATAAGTCATCCAGTGAAACAGGTAAAGATGTTATTCAGTCACTTACTACCACTTAAAAACTTACTTTGCTTCTCTGAGATTTAATAACCTTATCCAGAAAATGAGGGTAACAATACAAAACCCAGTTACATCAAAGGACAGTCGGATGAAAGGGAGGCGAAAGTATTTGGTAAATGGTAAGAGCCTCTATTAATTTAAGGTATTTTGTAAGGAATCAACAATTAATTATCACCTTCTTGGATGGGGTGTGAAAATATTTCTTTTCTGCCAATATATTAAATCTTATAAAAAAAAAAACCTTGATCACTTAACTTTTGAAAGACTATGAGATGAGTATTCACACGTTTTTAGTGTTGACTTACCAGGAGGGGACATTTATGTGTTACGCAGGAATATAGTATAGTAATAAAAATATTTTCCTGGATTTTTTCAGGTTCCTGATGAATACCTTAGCATTCTGATTTGAATTTTTATTTCTGATAAAGAAGAAAAATTAAAGTAATTGCTTTTTATTATCTATTTTAATCTTTTTTATTTGATTGCACATATATATATATTTACATCATTGTATACTCCAAGCTTCTCCCACCACCTTATCACCCATGAACCATCATTTTAATCCTTGTGCCCATCCCTCCCCTGATTTTACCTTTCCTCCCGTCCTTGCTCTGTGCTTCAATTCTGCTGACAGTTTTAAGTTTTACTTGTCCTTGCTTGTTTGCTTTAACTATATCCGCATATAGGTGGGATCATCCAGTAATTCTTTTTCTCTCTGACTTATTTATGCTAGTATGATTCCTTCTAGGTCCATCCATTTTATCACAAATGCATCAGGTTGTCTATTTTTAATTGTGTGTATATATATCACAACTTTTTTATCCATTCATCTTTTTTTGGAGTATTTGGGTTGTTTCCATATTCTGGCTATTATAAATAGTGATGTTATAAACATGAGTACAGCTGTCTTTTTTTGAACTAGTGCTTTGGTGTACTTTGGGTAGATTCCCAGTAGTAGAGTTGGTAGTTCGAATGATTAGTTCCATTTTCAGTTGTTTGGGTGTCCTCTACACAGCTTTCCATAGTGGCTGGACCAGTTTGCATTCCTACCAGTAGTGTTAAGAGTGTTACCTTTTGTCCACATCCACACCAATACTTGTTGTCCCCCCCACTTTTTTTTTTTTTTTTGATAAGGGCCATTCTTACTGATGTAAGATGGTGTCTCACTGTGGTTTTGATTTACATTTCCCTGACTATTAGTGATGTTGAGCATTTTTTCATATGCCTATTTGCCATTTGTATCTCATTTTTGGAGGAAAGGAAACATTTCTTTTTAGCTCTTCTTTCCATTTTTTGACGTGGCTTTTTGCTTTATTTTTGTTAAGTTGTGTGAGTTCTTTATGGATCTTTGATATCAAACCCTTTTCACTTCTATGGAGAACAAAATTTTTTTCCCATTCAGTGGGTGTTTTTGTTTTGGTTATTGACAAAAACTTTTTAATTTTATCTAACCCCAGGTATTTATGTTCTTTATTTCTTTAGCTTCTGTAGATGTGTCCTGAAAGAGGTTTCTGAGGTAAAAGTCTTGAATTTTTTTGTACATATTTTCCTCTATGTATTTTATGGCTACAGGTCTTACATCCAAGATATCCAAGTCTTTTAGTTGGTTTTTGTAGATGGTGTTAAGGAGTAGACTAACTTCATTTTTTGGCATATAGCAGTCCAGTTTTACCAGTATCATTTATAGAAGTGACTATCCTTGTTCTATAATTTTTTGGTCCTTTGTCATAGATTAGCTGACAATATATGTGCAGCTTTATTTCTGGGCTTTTGATTGTGTTCCATTGATCTGTGTGTCTGTTTACGTTTCTTAATTAGAATTTAAAGTCTGGGAGTGTAATACCTCCATTCTCTCTACACTTAGCCAAGAGTGCTTTGGTTATTTGAGGTCTTTTATTATTCCAAATGATTTTTATTTTTTATCTCTTTGAAGACATTGGGGTTTTTATTGGAATTGCACTGAATCTATAGATTGCTTTCAGTGGAATGGACATTTTGACAATGTTATTTCTTCCAATCCATGAGCAGGGGTTATCTTTCCATTTCGTTGTGTCTTATATTTCTCTTAACAATATTTTATAATTTTCTTTGTGTAAGTCTTTCACATCCTTTGTTAAATTTATTATCAGGTATATAATTTTCATCAGTACATTTGTGAATGGAGTAGTTTTCTTAATTTCTTCTTCACACCATTTTTTTGCATGTAGGAAAGCTACTGACTTTTGTGTATTGATTTTGTAGCCTGCTACTTTACTGAATTGGCTTATTATTTTCATTAGTTTTTCTGTAGAATTCTTAGAATACTCTCAACATATTAAAACATCATCAACAAACTGATATAGTTTACTTCTTTCCCTATTTATTTCCCTATATAGATTCATTGTATGTTCTTTTCTTGCTCTGTTGTTCTAACTAGGACTTCTAGAACTAATGGTGAGAGTGGACAGCTTTGTCTTGTTCCCAATCTCAAAGGGAAAGTCCTTCTAGCCCCAGAATTTCGAAGACATTAAACATGAATTGAAGGTGAACTTTGTTGAATGCTTTCTTAACATTTATTAAGTTTTTTTTTCTTTTTCTTTCTTTTTTTTTGGATAGGCACCAGTTCATCTCTGAAAGTCTGGTAGAACTCATTTGTAAATCCATCTGACCCAGAATATTTGGTTTTTGGAATGATTTAATTAGTTTCAATTTTGCTGCTTGAGATTGGTTTATTTAGGATTTTACCAATGTCTTTTTTATCCATTTTGGATGGGTGTATGTATGCTGTAAATTTTTCCTTAAAAAAATTAAGGTTGTTGAACTTGTTTGTATATGGATGTTCGTAGTAATCTCTGATTATCCTCTGAATTTCTTTTTCTGTTGTAATTTCTCCCCTTTCATTTATGATCCTATTTATTTGTGTTTTCTCCCTTCTCTTCTTTGTGAATCTGGCTAAATATTTATCTCTTCTGTTTATCTTTTCAAAGAGCCAGCTTTTGCTTCTTTGATCTTTTGGATTGTCTTTTTGAACTCCATTTCATTCATTTCTGCTTGAATTTTTATTATCTCCTTCCTTCTACTTGCTTTTGGAACTTTCCTGCTGTGGGCCATTTGCAAACCAGAAGAGTCATTCCAAACGAGATAAGGAAAACCTCTCTTGTTAACCATCCCTAAGAAAACTTAGGGACTGAATTACAGAAATGACCTCCTGAGACTCACTGGCACCCACTGACTTTCCTTATCTAAGTTAGGGACCACCCGCCTACTCTACCCCTTCCTCAATTACTCTTTGCTTTAGAATGTTAATTATCTCTCAGGTTTGTTTATCTTCTTTAAAATTCACCAGGCCCTCATCCTGTGTCCCTATAAATATCCCTTTCTTTTGATAATAAAGTTGTCTTATGGCCTATACCTCCATTTGATCCCTGGCTCCTGCAGGGCAATCTCTCCTGTCAGTTCATTTCTTGTACTTGTGTCTGGCGGTGGACACTTTCCATTGTAGTTTTTCCTTCTCTAGTTCTCTCACATGTGAGATTAGGTTGTTTCTTCGTGTGTTTCTTGATGTGGGACTCTTTTTCTATGTAGTCCCCTCTTATTAAAGTTTTTGCAGCATCTGATGTGTTCTGGAAGGACATATTATCCTTGCCATTAATCTTGAAATATTTTCTTCATTTCTTCTTTGGTTTCCTCATTAATTCATATTTTTTTATTAATGAGGGTTTTAGTTTTTGTGAGATATGAGGTTTCCTTTACTTCTTTCTTGATTAATTTCTAATTTGACGACTTTATGGGTCAGAGAAAATTGCTGGTATGATTTCAGTCCTTGTGAGCTTGCTGTTGCTGCTCCTGTGGCACAATACGCGATCAATCTTGGAGAATGGTCCATGTGTCCTTGAAATAAATATGTATTTGTTTTTACAGGGTACAGTGTCCTTTATAAGTTTATTAGGTCCTTTTGATTTAGGTATTTACTCAGGGTTACTGTGTCCTTGTTTATATTTTGTTTTATTCATCTGTCTCTTGGTGAGAGTGGAGTGTTGGAGTTTCCTACTACATAATGTATTTTCTTTAATTTTTTTTCAGAGATGCTGGCAATTTTCTGAAGTATTTTGATGCTCCTTAATTTGTTACATATATATTAATTAAGTCATGTCTTCCTGGTTTATTTTCCCCTTGATTATTATATAGTATCCATCTTTTTCTCTTATTAACTTTTTAAGCCTGAAATCTATGAAATCTATTTTATATGATATAAGTATAGGTGTACTGCCTTCTTTTGGGATCTGTTTGCTTGTAGGTTTGTTTTCCAGACTTTGCTTTCAATCTGTATTTAACTTTAACAGTTAGATATGTTTCCTGGAGAGAGCAGAAAGTTGGATTTTGATTTTTTAAAAACTACTCTGTTTCTGTTTATTAACGACTTTAGTCCATTAACATTCAGGGTGATTTCTGATAAGTGGTAATCTATACTTGTCATTTTATTCATCTTTTTCTTTTTTTGTGGTTCAGTTTGTTTCTTTTCCAGTCTCACTGTTGGTTTACATTTTAAGGCTTTTAGTAGTATTTCTTGAAGTGTTAGGTTATGGTGAATATTTGGAGATATTTGTCTGAGAAGGACTATAAGAAAGCTTTGCAGGATCAAATATCCTTGGCTGGCATTTTTTTATCTTGGAGGTTTTTGTATATCTCTCTCCATCGTTTTCTTGCACTGAGTTATCTTCTGAGAAGTCTGAGATGAGTGTAACAGATTTTTCTTAATAGGTTGTCTGTTTTTTGCCTCTCACAAGCTTTATTATTTTTTGCTTGCCTTGAATTTCTGGCATTTTAACTATTATTTGTCTTACTGTAGTTTTTTCTTTTATTACAGTATTTTGGTGATCTAGATCTTGTATGTCTATTTTCATATCTTCAGATTTGGAAAATTTATTTATTCAAATATTTTCTCATTTTCTTCATCTTTCTCTTCTTCTGAGATGCTTATTGCTCTGATGCTGGTTTTTATCAAGTCAGATATTTCCATGAGTGTGTCTTTATTTTTATTTCCCTTGCATCTCTTTCTTTTTTTTTTTTTCTCTTTCGGTCTGTATATTCAATAGTGATAATTCTTTCCTTCATTTCCTCTATTATTTGTTTCTTTAAATTTATTTATATATAAATTTCACATCTTTGTAATCCCAGGGATTCAGCCCCCCACCCTCCCCACCGTTTCTCCACTTTCCCCCCTGCCCAAACTTGTGTGCTTCAGTTTGGTGGTTAGCTTGCTTTGACTTTTACTCATGGCTTTTGTTTATTTTTCCCCCTATATCTCATATATTAGTGAAACCATTTGATTTCTGCCTTTTTCTTTTTGACTTGTTTCAGCTAATATGATTTCTTCTAGGTACATCCATGTTATCATAAAATAATCAAATTTGTCATTTTTAATTGAGGAGTAATATTCTATTATGTATATATACCACATCTTTTTCATCCAGTCATATGTTTTGGGGTATTTAGGTTGCTTCCTAGTCCTTGCAATTATAAATAATGCTGCAGTAAACATATGAGCACTGGTGTCCCTTTGTACCCACATTGAGTTCCATTTTGGGTAGATTTCCAAAAGAGCAATTGCTGGGTCAAATGGTAGTTCCATTTTCATTAATTTGAGGGTCTTCCACACAGCTTTCCATAGTGCTTGGACCAGTTTACATTCCCACCAGCAGTGTAAGAGTATTCCTTTCTCTCCATATCCATGCCAGCACTGTTGTTGCCTGTTCTTTGGATGTGGGCCATTCTTATTGGTGTAAGGAGGCATATCATTGTGGCTTTGATTTGCATTTCCCTTATTGCTAGTGACGTTGAACAGTTTTTTATGTGCTTGTTGGCCATTGTATTTCCTCTTTGGAGAAGTGTATTTTCAGTTCTCCCCATTTTTTGATTGAGCATCTTGTTTTGTTTTTGTTTAGTTGTGTGATTTCCTTGTGGATCTTTGTTATTAAACCCTTATTGCTCTTGTGGAGGGCAAATTTTTTTTTCGCATTTGGTTGGGCTTCTTTTTGTTTTTTTCTGTTGTCTCTTTTGCTGTGCAGAAACTTTTTAGTTTGATGAAGTCCCACCTGTTTATGTTTTCCTTCATTTTTTGCCATCTGTAGATGTGTCCAGAAAGGGATTTCTGAATTGTAATTCATGGAAGGTTTTGCCCAAGTTTTCCTCTATGTATGTTTTGGTTTCACATCTGACATCTAAGTATTTTATCCATTTTAAATGGATTTTTGTACATAGTGTGAAGGAGTTGTCTAAATACAGTCCAGGCAAATCAAATACAACAGTGCACAATAATTATTACTACAACCAAGTGGAATTTATTCCAGGGGCACAGGAATGGTTCAGCATCTGAAAATCAGCCAACGTAATTTATCACATCAACAAGGAGAAAACCAAAAACCATATAATCATATCAATAGGTGCATAAAAAGCTTTTGAAAAAGTATAGCATCCATTCATGATTAAAGCTCTAGAAAAAATCAGAATAAAAGGAATATATCTCAGCATAATAAAAGCTATTTATGACAAACTCACAGAAAACATCATCCCTAATGTGGAAAACCTGAAATAATTTCAATTTAGATATAGAACCAGGCAAGGATGTCCACTCTCCCTACTCCTTTCAACATAGTACTGGAAGTTCTAGCAAGGACAGTAAGGCAAAAGAAAAACCTGAAAGGAATACAAATAAAGGGAGAAGAAATAAAGCTATCATTATATGCAGATGATATGATACTTTATGTAGAGAATTCCAAAAAAATACAGAAAATTAATTAAAATAATAAAACAATTCAGTAAGGTAGCCAGTAACAAAATCATCACAGAGAAATCAGTATCCTTCTTATATGCAAAGAATCAGTCAGAAGAAGAAGAAATTAAAAAAAAAAAGCACTCCACTTACCATTGCACCAAAAAATTCAAATAATTGGGAATAAACTTAACAAAATAAGTGAAAGATCTATACAAACAAAACTATAAAACATTTTTGAGAGAAATAGAAGACATTAAAAAATGGAAAGACATTGTCTACTCATGGATTGGAAGAATTAACAGTATAAAAATGGGATATACTACCAAAAGCAAGCTACCAATTCAACACAATTTAATAAAAATCCCACTGACATTTGTTAAAGAGATAGAACATAAATTAGTGAAGTTCATATGGAATAACAGAAGACCCCAAATATCCAAAACCCTCTTGACTAACAAAAGAGAGAATAAAGTATTACAATCATAGGCTCCAAACTGTACTACAAAGCCATAATAATGAAAACAACATGGTACTGGAACAAAAACAATCAGACCAATGGAACATAATTGAGTGCCCAGACATAAAACCACACCTGTATGGACAACTAACTTTTGAAAAGGAGCCAAAAAACATACATTGGAACAAGAATACACTTTTCAATAAATAGTGCTGGGAAAACTAGACTATGATATGAAAAAAAAATGTTTCAAGACAACTCCCTCACACCATGCACAAAAAGCAACTCAAAATGGATAAAAGACTTGGATGCAAGACCTGAAATCATAAAATACATAGAGGAGAACTTAGGCAAAACTCTCTACACTTCAGAGATCTCTTTCAGTACACATCAACTGGCAAAAAAATGAAGATTTTTTTGGGACTAAATTAAAAAAAAAAAGCTTCTGTACAAAAAAAAAAGAGACAATAACAAAAATAAAAAGAAACCCAACCAAATGGGAGAAAATTTTTGCTCTCCATACAAGTAAGTGGTAAGGGTCTGATAACAAAGATCCACAAAGAACTCACACAACTTAACCAATACAAAACAAAAAGTCCAGTCAAAAAACGGGGAGAAGAACTAAAAAAGACACTTCTCCAAAGAGGAAATGAAAATGGCCAATAGGCATACAAAAAATATTCAGTGTCATGAATAATCAGATAAATGCAAATCAAAACCACACTGTGATACCATCTTTTTCTTTTTTGTCTTCTCTGTTAAATCTTCTCTGTTGATTGTGATGGTTCTGAATTCTTTTTCTGTAAGGTAATGATATTTTGATTTCAGTGGGGTGACTTACTTTTTTTTTGAGACTAGGTCTCGCTATTTTTGCCCGTGGAACCGCAGGCTCTCGTTGCCTGGGGTACCACAGACTCAACCAATCCTCAGCCTCAGCTTCCCAAGTAGCTGGAATTGCAGGCGTGTGCCACCATGCCCAGCTATTTTTTGGAACTAGGTCTCGCTATGGGCCCCAGGCGACACTCGAACTGCGATCCCTAGCCCCAGCTGCTTCATAGGCTGAAGTTTACAGGCAGGAGCCACTGTGCCCAGCCCTGACTTACTTTCTGAGGTGCATTGGTCTCAGGATGGTTAGTTTGATTGTCTGTGTTTTTTCTTCTTTCTGTATTTTCTGTTTTGGATTTGCTCTGCTCTTGATGTGTTAGTGCCACTGATGCCAATGAGCACTATTTCTTGGTGATATTGAAGTATTTCCCAAGTTCGTGGGTTGCAGTTGTTGGTGGGCATGAAACTTTTACCCCAGGTGCTCTTGTTTGGATCTCTGCCAACAGTATCTGAAGATTTCAGTTCTTTTCCTCAGTATACTGTGTCAGAACTCTTCCCTGCTATGACCGAGGGCTAGGGCCTGCTGATGAGGAGGGCTGGCTCACAGAAATGTAATTGTTCTTTAAAGCGAAGCCATATATATATATACATTTCATGAAAGAAACTTTAAATGTTTAATATACAGTTTCTTCTGTTTCACTGAAATATATGAAAACTGGCAGGAACTTTTGTGAAAGATTCATTGAGAGATGATAGGTTTCAGCAGCAAATGTAGACACAACTGTTTGTTTTTCTAGATGTAATATTAATTTAATTATAATATCAAATGAAAGATGGAAGGGACTATATTGTCAAATAAGTGCAACAACAAATTGTGTAATCAGTGAAATCTTTCTGTAGTTTCCCATTCCATACATTTTCCATAATAATAATAACACTAATATAATGAGTTATAAATAATAAACGACTTATAATAACTTACTTTGTAAGATTGTTGTAAAGACGAAATAATATAGTGCAAGTTAGGATTCTGGTGTGGTGTTTGATACTCATTAAATACTCAATTAATGGTCAATGTTATTATTTTTTAAGGCTTTAATTTTTACTTTTATTTACTTATTATTTTAAAATCAGTTTTACTAAGGTATAATTTACATACAATAAAATGCACTGAGTATAGAGTCCAACGTATATCACACATATACAGTTTTGTAGCCACCATTAAAATACAGTTCAGAACATTTCCATGATGTCACAAAGTCTGCTTATCCTCCTTTGTAATCAATCTACTCTCCCTACCCTGGTCTTCACCTTCTATCACTATAATTTCATCTTTTGTAGAATTTCATTTAAATGAAATTACATAGTAGTCAGTGTTTTTTTTCTAAAATTCTTGTGATTTCTTTTTTTCTTTTTTAAATTTTTGCTTTGTAATTATGCAATAATGGTCATGTTTACATGGTTGTATTGTACCTCTTATTCCCCACATTTTTACTTTTTTATTAATTTATTTTTAAATTTTGTATATATATTACATTATTGTGTACCCCAGGTTTTCCCCATTTCCTTAGCACCTGTTAACCATCTTATTCTTTTGTGCCCTCTGCCCCCACATTTTCTTCCCCTTCTTCCTCTCGCTCTATCATTCAGTTCTGTTGGCTGTTTCTAATTTTTCTTTTTTTTAAATTTATTTATATATATTTCACATCATTTCTGTCCCTGGGGGTTACCCACCACCTCCCCTTCCCACCCGCTCCAGCTGGTCCCCATTCTCCCCTTGTGCAGTTTCATTTGGTTGACCATATATTAGTGAGACCATTTGGTTTCTGTCCCTTTCTATCTGGCTCGTTTCTGCTAGAATGATTTCTTCTAGGTACATCCAAGTTTCCATAAATTCATCAAATTTGTCATTTTTAATTGATGAGTAATATTCCATTGTGTATATGTACCACATTTTTTCATCCAGTCATCTGTTTTGGGGTATTTAGGTTGCTTCCATGTCCTTGCAATTATAAATTGTGCTGCGGTAAACATCCGAGCGCAGGTGTCCCTTTGTACCCACATATAGGTCTCTTTTGGGTAGATTCCCAAGAGCGCAATTGCTGGGTCAAATGGTAATTCCATTTTCATTAACTTGAGGGT